>CAEGAE010044275.1:0-31254 GCA_903067095.1 Girardinus metallicus
TATATATATATATATATAATTTTTTGTATACATTCCCCTGGTCCACATTCACTAAAAGAATGTTACGTCATTTCATTTTAAGCAATAAAATGTCAATCTTGTGTTTTAGAAGAGAAATTTGTTTGTTTATTTCCAGCTTTTATTAAATTTCTCGTATTGTGTAGAAAAGGTTTAGACAGTTTAATGGAAAATCTGCAGAATGTGTCAGTTTTGGTTAACCAATTAATTGATTAATCATGAGAATAATCGATAGATTAATCGATTACTGAAGTAATGGTTAGTTGCAGTTTTCAAATGATTTTATCTGATAATGGTAAAAAAAAAAAAAAAGTAATGACCTTATTTGGTAAAATATAAATTATCTTTAGTTGGCCTAATTCTTTTGGTTTAGTCTACTCAGCCACATCCAGGCTCGAAGTAAAACATAATTACACAGAACCCGTCCGACAACACGAAGTAGGCTAAACATACAACATATCGGAGCCCGATGAAAAAGAGAGACAATATTTCCATCTTCTGGTTCAGAGCGAATCAGCCATGCTATGAAAAGCCTAATTTTGCCAGATGTTGACACTTTGCACGACTGTAACAAACAAGAAGTAGAATTAGCAAACTAGCCTGAACCAGACATCTAAGAAAAGAAGAGAGGTTTTTTTAAGAATGTGTTGCTTTTGGTCGAGTTGATATCGGCGATGTTACACATCGTCTATCCCGAGACGCAAAGAAAGTCCAGGAAAGAAATCGGTAATCTGAGCTCAGAATTTATTCTGTAAATGTTTTTCCACCCCATTAACGCATTATCTCTTTTTCAGAAAAGCCAAAAACCACCTTTGTCGGACGTTAAATCTTTGTTTTTGGAAAATTGAGATTGTTGCTTCAAATTGTGCAGTTTCCATCAACCTTTTCTAATGGAATACTGAAAAAAAGCACATACAAAATGATTGATGGAAACCCGACAATTGACATCCATCAGTCTGGAATGAGTTACAAAGGAGACCACAAGAGAACATCTAGAGCACTACAGCCATCGGGTGCTTCACTTCAGGTCGTCAGCTGCGTTTCCATTGACCTTAAAATTGCACAATTTCGAATGACGAAAATAAATTTGCTTAATGGAAAAACGCCAGTTTTAAAAAAAAAACTTTAACTCAGGTTTTTTTCAGGTGGTTTTTCGGCTGTACCAAAAGCAATGCGTTTCAGTGGAAACACTTTTTCCTCATCACACGAGTCATGTGATCAACTGGCCAAAAATACGAAGACGACGACAGGAAGTGGTGGGAGGATGATGGCGCGGCATGTTTTTTATTGAGTTATCGCGTGAACAAACTTGTTTGTGCTTCTTATTTAATTTAAACACCACAATTGCGAAATTGTGTGTTTTTATTTTTGACGTTAGAGGTTTTCCGCCAGTTTGTAATGGAAACACAGCTAACACTGACGACTCGACATGAAGAAAGAGACTGAGCGAAAAGGCGTTCCAAGGCGTAAAGGGCTGATGACCAAAAACACAAAGGCTCACCTCACATATTGATGATCACTCAAGATTTTTGTCTAAATATCCTGCTGACTGATGATTCTTGTCAATCAAGAAAATATCAGTCAGAACAGTGAACCATGACGGCGGTAGTTTGCCGGTGACCTTGACGTTTTGCCATTATCGATGAAACTACAAATTCTTCTCTGCAGCCAAAAACCCTGCAGACTGTTCAGCCGTCAGTTTCTAACCCTTGGATCAGGTGCACCTTCGCATTTACTCACGTTATCTTTTGTCTGGAGTTAAAATTAGCTTGATGAGCTGAAAATGCGAGTAAGCCCAGAACAGCCAAACCAGAGGAAATCACGTGCGCATCTGTTTTCAGCGCTATGCCAAGAAGAGACAATTGGCGTTAACGCGTAATCACGCACATGTAGACAGTTCATGCCTTGCTCTGGCACAAACAACGTACACACACGCACACACGCTCGTAGCGGTGGCGGGGCTCTTTGTGTGTGCCGTATGAGCCGAGTGGCCCAGCCCAGCCTGGTGGCTGACAGGCATGTGTCTTTGTTAAGTCAGTTCTTATAATGGCTCTCATATGTGGCCCATTTCCTTCAGGCCCACAAAGACGCAGGCCCTAACCGCACCGCCCGGGCCCTAGCTAACGGGCTAATTAATGACTGCAAAGCCGCACTCCTCCTCCTCCTCTCTGTTCTTCATTTATAACTCCTCTGCCTCCTCCTTCACCCGCCCTCCTCCGTCTTTTCCGACTTTGGGTTTCTCGTCTCCTGTTTTTATTTTTCGTCTCGTTTCCTTTTTTTTTTTTATATTCCAACCCCTTCTGTTTGCCTGTTGACGTAGCGATTGATCAAAATGAGCGATATTCCGTGTGCTAAACTCTAAACAGCAGTCTACGAGGACTAAATGATTGGCTATTTTATTAGTCCTGATAGCGTATCGCCCTCTGTAATTCAGTCGTTTTTACTGTCTGAATCGGAGCCAATAGCTCTTCTGCCGTCAGGGCAGCAGACAAGCACAAGCACAGCAATCCACTCGCTCACAAACACGCACAAGAACTCTTGAGGAGCTGAGAGGCTGTTAGATGAATAGGCAGTTTCTAAGTCAGCACACGCTTCCACCCTGAACAACTGGAAGGCTCACATTGGCAACCGAGTTCACCCGCTGTAATCATGGAGTAAAACTTTTATAAGCAGATGTTTATTAAACTTAGAACAAGATAAAAAAAAAGATCTTACAACAGTGTAAAACGCAGAGAACAAGCTTTCCTTTTTTTTAGGACAAATAAGTGACAGTTGTACGGGGGCATGTTAGGGGCATTGTAGGTAGAAAAAGGAGTACATTTCTGACAAAAAAGAAAAAAACACAAATTTTCTAGAAAAGAACAGGAACATTTCTCAGTTTTAAAAGTAAAAACCATTGCTGGAAAAAAATCAGGACGTTTTGATCTCGGAATTGAATTTGAACAAATATGATAATTTCTGAGTTTAAAAAGTCAAAAATTTGCTTGAAAAAACATCTGGAATTTTGAGACTAATCTCAGAAGTTTCCTAGTAAACGACATGGACATTTCTGAGTTTCAAAAGTCAGAAAACTTCAACTCCTGAAACTCAAAAATTTTCCAAAAGTTAAAAGTTTAGACTTTTAAAACTCTGAAAATTCAAAGTTTTTTCTAGAAAATTTCTGAGATTAAATTCAAAAGTTCTGCTTTTTTTTTTTTTTTTGTTTTCTTTAGCAAATTTTCAACTTTTCAAACTCAGAAATCTTCATGTTTTTTTTTTCTAGAAAATTTCTAAGACTAATCTCAAAATTTCTGAGTGTTTTGGCAAAAATGTACTCTTCTTTTCTGTCTACACGGCCCTAATACGCCGTCGTACATTTGCTCGGGGGAATTTCCCTTTGACCTTTTGTGATCCGTGCCCGTCTTGGGGACACTTTGTTGTTTGACAAAAAATGATTTTCTGCTAATTTACTCATTAGCCATTGTAGGAAAGTTTGGTTATATAACTTCAATGAATACCAGGAAGTTCACCCAAAGGTATCCGAGATTATCAGAGGTCAGATTGTCTTTTGTTTCCTAAGAGTTTGCCTCTTTAATCAGTGGAAATAAGATGTTTGTAGTAAATAGCATCCAAATATAATAAATATTTTTATCAGATTTCAGCATAGTTTTGACCACTATCTCCTTAATTTACTTAGCCTGAATCAATCCACAATGCAATTGAAACCAATGTAGAGCTTTAGCTTTTGTATTTATTCAGGTCTTTTCGGCATTAGACTTTCAGTTGTTTTCCTTTTCTTCCATGTCACCAGATAATTTTGACAAAAACTATAATTTTACCGTGCAGAACACCTTCTTGGCCTCTCTTTGTGTTGTGACATGTTAGTTTGGATCTGCGAAAACAAGTCAAAACACCAAAGAAGTCATTTGCCGACAGACAGCAAAGCCGCACTCAGTCTTACCAGCAGAACAGAACAACGTTTTTTTGTCTCGGGGAATGAACCAAAGCGCTGGCTAAAACTGAAAACCTTAGTTTACTTTGTCTTTAAGCTGCTGTAGAATGTATGTAATGTTTATTTACAGTTATTTTTATATAAATTTGCTTCCTAGAGCAAAATTACTGAGGAAAAAATGTTACATTTATCACTAGTTTTCTCGTGATAAATTTAGACATCGCTATAGAATGTCTTTTTGTTGTTCTCTTTACAGAGGTAACAGAGAAGTTTTAAGAAATAGCTGGAATTGCCTTGAAGTGAGTCTCTGTGACGTTATCCGCGATTACAGTTCGCTAGCCTCTCGTAAAAAGATGTCACATCGGCACAAGTTTGTGAAAACTCAGTACATTCTTAGTTAGCCTTCCAAATGCTAGCTAGCCTTACCAAATTTTAAAAACTTAAAACAACTAACAGTGGAAGTCCTCCAGGCTCATCTGTAGACGTATATCCACTGTCTATCCTTTCACGAGACTGCTGTCATGTTCATTACTGTTTTCTTAACCGAACACCGGGCGTGTTGTTGAGCTAACGTTAGCTTGGTTGATGCTGTAGATCGATCTGTACCAGTTCGCTGGAGCTGCTGCCACTTGACTCTGTTAGAAGTTCATCAAGACTGGAGTAAGATGCTGTTTGTGGCCGTTGAAGGTTACACTCTGCGGTTACAGGTCTTGAAGTGTTTTGGGAAATATCCTGGTGGACGGGGAGGGACCGGCATAGCCGTTAGCCAAAACAAACCTAACTTTTGCTTAGTAAAATGGATATTGGGCTAGGAAAAGAGCTCAAACTTAACAATGGTCTCTTATGAAGGAGCAGATGGTGAATGCCTGCTAATATAAAGTTAGAGACATTTTTAATTTGAACTGGCTAAAAAGGTTCAGGACCTGGGCTTGTATGACTAGCTGGTAGCCTTCTAAAGCCCTGAGATTTCACCCACTTTTCACTAACGTCACCAGATACTGAAGCTATTCTTTTAAGAAAGTGCTGCTTCTACAGATACTAGTTTTGTGCAGAGCTGAACAAGAAAAATAAACGTCAGAGCATTGTGCAGTAAATTAAAAATGTGTACTGATAACATAAAACGGTGGTGTTTTTAAAAATCACAAATCTGAAGAGTCTGAAATACTTCAAAGCAGTGGAATTCAGCTTCCCTGTTAATGTAAGAGCCTTCCTTCGGCCAGCTGACTGGCAGTGTGCAGCAACAGGTGAAGGGGAGTTTCATTCAGCTGGAGAAAAATAATTTTTTTAATTTAATGTACCTTGACCACACCAAGCCTACGGTGAACAGGGCAGAGCTCTGTTAGTCCAAAGCTCACTGGAATCAAAAATATGTGCTATAAAAAGCAAAACTTCTGTAGAAAGTAGAACTTGGACAGCTTTTAACTATGGTTGGGCGTCTATTGTATTGTTTATCACGATAAACTACTTATTATGATAAGAATTTTTAATTGTCATCCCAATAAATTCCCATTAATAAAGTTTAAAATACCCCAAGGCTGTCCTTGTTGTCAGGATTGATAGTTTTACTATTTTTTAAAGATTGTGTTCAATGAGTGCATGAAAAAATGCCAATACGTTTGAAAATACAGTTACCGTCTGCATCTTGGTGAAACAAATCACACTTCTTTACATGACTGGTGTCCTAAAGACTCACATTACAAATGGGAACGCTATCAAGAGCAGCATGTGTTTGTAGGGACATGAATACAGTTACCTAAAAAAAAAACGAGTTGTCATCATTACTTTTATCGTTACCACAAACGTACCACAAAATATCCTGATCAAACTTTTGAGTTCACATTGCCCACCCGCATATGTTTAACCTGTAAAAAGCCGTGCTGTTATCTCCTTCCTGCCCCCACAGGGTCGCCTGTCAGTCACGTTTTTTGTTTGCGTTGGCGATGATTTCCTTGCAGGTTTACGTAGCCTGGCCTCAGCCTGAGCGATGGCGCAGGTCAGGTGTCACAGTCTGTACCTGCCAGACAACACCGTATTTTTCTTTCTCGATCACGTCGACATAAAGACGTAGCGCATACACTCTCCACCCCCCCACCCCCGGCCCCGGTGCCTTCCAACAACAGCCCCATTAATTCTGAGTGTGTACACATGCTCCACGCTGCCTAGGTGTGTATGTCGGTGTGCGTCTGGTGGGCAGTTAGAGGAAGGGGACTCTGTGTTTTCTTAGGAGCTAAGCAGAGGGGGGCCCACCGCCACCTCCACCCTCCCCCCCCCAACCATTCATCCAGTAGCACCCCCCTCCCCGCCCCTCCCATCAGTAAAAGGAGATCTTTGTGTGTTTGCGTTGGAGAAGCTGCCCCAGTCAGTCCCAGTGTTCCCAGAGGAACACAATGAATGGGAGCATTTTGTTCTACTCCAAAAAAACCTCGCTCACCACACAACACACACACGCACACACACACTCCTTTCCTCTTCTTCTTTTTTTGGGGGGGTGTTTTTAGCCATTCGGACTCGTTTTTCCTTCTCGCCTCGGCATGTCACAAGACATCAGACTTCTTATCTTTATGGGAGCGTTTGCACGCATGTGTGTGTAGAAATGCTCCGACAGTGCATCAGCCACCAGTGTGCATGCTTGGTGCCTCAATCCATATCGATCTTCTTTAGGGTGATGTAAACGACTCGGTCCGAAGAGCCAGTCAGCCGATAAACACGTGAAGTCAAGTTAAAAATCTGTAACTGTAGCTTATTAAGACGAGCAGCAGCAAACATGTAATAGACACTTTGCTCAATTTCTTTTGCTAAACATACATTTTTCCATTTGTAATTAAAATAGAGGAAAAAAACGAATAATGTTTGGGTGCAATAAGCGTGACAGGGTCTGATGATGATGTGGAGCAAAATGAGCTTGAATCCATCATCAAAACTGGTCTCTTGTAGTGCTGAAACGATTAATTGGATTAATCGTGAATAATCCAAATAATCCACTTAATCAATTGACCTGATAATTCACCACTAATTGGGTTATTTGTGATTAATCCAATTAATCGTGATTAATCAGGTTAATTGTGACAAATCAATTATTGAAATAATTGGCAACTAATTTACTAATTGGTTAATCATTAACTGGAGTATGCAAACTCAAAAAAAAAAAAAAAGGCAGTTTGCTAAAAAGAACGACATATTCAGAGCGGTAATTCATCCAAACTGTGC
The DNA here is from genome assembly GCA_903067095.1 of Girardinus metallicus. Lineage (NCBI taxonomy): Eukaryota > Metazoa > Chordata > Actinopteri > Cyprinodontiformes > Poeciliidae > Girardinus > Girardinus metallicus. The sequence continues at coordinate 7,157 of CAEGAE010044275.1, forward strand.
AAAATATATATACGTTTTGTATTTAACATTAAAACACCTTTGTCTGTCAGTATGTTTTGTGTTTGCATTTTTTTATATTCCCCAGTTCACCTTCACTAAAAGAATGCCGCGTTGTTGCATTTTAGGCAATAAATGTTTATTTTCTTATTTAAAAAAGGAATCAAATTGTTTGTTTCCATCTTTTAATGTCTTTCTTGTATATTGTACAAAAAAGGCGTTAGTATTTTAAAGTAAAATTTGCAAAATGTGACAATTTTTGCACTGATTGATGATTGTCAGAATGATTGATTGATGAGTCGATTACTAAAATAATCAGTCGTTGCTGCCTTAGTCTCTTAAATGCACTGTTATTAAGTAGAAAGAGGAAAATCTGTGAAAGCCTCTGATAAAATTTTGTAAAAAGCCTTAAAATAAACTCAGTTTGTTGCAGAAACATAATGTAACACAGAAAATGTCAGATAACATCCAACCTTTTGTTTTGCTACACTGTTAGGGAAATTATGTCAGGAACTAACAGTTTTGAAAAGCTGTGGTGATTATCATCAGTTCAGGGTTTTTAGGATATTAAGAAATGCTGACCGTCTGCCGCACACAGTGAGTTGGAAGTTAAAGAACATTCAAACTAAACCTTCAAAACTCACATTTATTGAATCACAACGGTCAAGGCAACATCAAAGTGCAATATCGCAATTGCAACATTTGAATAATACCAGACATGTCTGGTATTATTCAGGCTGATTATTACATCAGTGAGAAATACCTGACCAATAATTGAATGAACTCTAGCCGCCAGATATTTATCTTCATTGGTGGGACAAAAAGAAAAGAATTTATAATTCAGTCAACTTTTTTTTTTTTTTTGCAATATTCGTCAATATTGTTGCGGAGAAATATTCTCCTTATATTTCACGTCCAATCTAACTGAAATGTGGATTTTGATCAGATGGTGTGCTTGGGCTATATCAAAAGCTGCACTAGTGTAAAGAGCATCTCAACGCCACTCTTCAGTAAGGATGTGTGATGCTGTGGGTGTGTTTTCACTTGCCTTGGGCATCTTTTGGAACACCAAGACATCGACTCACTGTATCTGTAAACTTCCCATTGGGTCAGTATAACGAGCCAAAGTGGAACCCGAAGAGAAGAGAGCAGGTTTCATTCTGAAAGAAAAAAAATCCCTCACATGAATAAATATACTCAAATTCAGGCCGTATTTATTTCAACATTTTCACTCTGCCGCGAGAAAAGATTCATATTTTTGCAGTAGTGTCAACAAACTGATCATCTATAAATATGGGATATTCGGTTAGCTCGCAGATCAAAAGGACATATATGTGTACATTTACAGATATATAAGTGTTTGCATTATTAATTTAAAGTCCAATTACTTTTCTGTTGATCTAATTATTAATCAGATGATAATTCTGGCTCTTCAGAAGGCTCAGAGCCGAGCGTCTCTGTTTAGTCATGCTGTTTAAACCTCCCTACTGCACACCGAGTCGCCCCAGAGGGGAAGTCGTCCTGTTTAACCAACGCAGAGGTCTGGGGATCGGTTGCGCTCCGGCAGCTCATTATGAAGGGCACCGATGGGTCAGTGGGGCCTCGGGGGAGGGGCTTTGTGTCGTCATTCAGTTCTAGTAAAAGAGACGAATGGAGGGGGAAATACACTGAGGACAATGTTCCGTTTATTTAAAAGGACTTAACCGTGTTGTAGTTTTAGCAGCAAAAACACAAAATGCTCAGTTTGAAAATAATAAAATGTGACAACAAGGAAAAAAAGAAAAAATAAGAAAAGAAGATGAAACTGCAGGGCCGGAACAAGCTTTTTTGGGGCCTGAGGCAGATTTTCATTTGCCCCCCTGCCTCCGTCTTTCCCCCCCATACAACACCAGATGTTTTATCATTCCTAAGCTACTCTATGTAACTCTATGTAACTATGTTCATGATAGAGTAGTATCATTTACTGATAGCATCAGTTACAGATGATGCTACCATTAGCGTCATTTGTAATCGGCTTGCCTCATCCCAGTTTTATCCTTACAGGAATAGTACACTGAAAAATAACATTTGGATTTTGAAATGCAGAGTGGTATTTAATAATGACTTTCAAATAGTTATTATTGTAACTATTTGAAAGTAACACAAGCTGATAAACATTACATTTACAGTAAAGTTTCCTCAACAGCAGCCAAAAGCAGGAAAATATTAGCTCATTATTAGTGTGATGACTGTAAAAGTAGTATAAAAATTGATTTTCTATATGTAATAGCATTTAGTTTGCATTTTATAGTGTTATTTTAAAACAATATATATGGTAAAACTTCTCCTCAGCTCATATCTAAGGCATTCCTAGTTAACATTTTATCACTTTAGGCCTTTAGGCTGTTGTTCAACATCCTTGTCTTTCAGGTGAAAAACTCACGAACGGGATGGAGAAGTGAAAAGAACAAGTGTGAAGAGGCACGAAAGGCGCCTGTTTTTTTTTTCTTTTTACAAGTCAGACAAAAATTAATGAAAAGAGAAAGGGATGAGATAAAGGGCAAGAGATGGAGGGGAAAGTACAGACTGTTGGTTTAACGCAGGCAGCCCTAATAGACTCCCGCAGGGTCATCTTTGATACTCTGCCTTCAGTCGGAGCCGTCAGCGCCGTAACTCAGGCAAGCAAGCAGTTTTTAAAAGTCTTTCAAGCCGACATGAAAGGCAGCTTCTTCACGCTCTCCGTCGTTGTTCAGGCATTTCGTTCAACACTTTTACACTCGTCCCTCAAGAACGTACGTCTTCATTTGTTGCTTGGTTTCCTGAAGTCTTCATTCAGCCTTTTACGTCTCGAGCATTTTTACACGACGTGCCATTGATTGATATTCTTTATCTTTTGTAAGGCTCTTTTATATATATATCTATATCTATATATATATCTATATATCTATATATATATATAGATATATAGATATATATATATCTATATATCTATATATATCTATATACATACATCATCTTGATGTCTTTAATTGTTTTTGTATTTCATTTTTTTTTCCCTGCATTGGAGCTTTTCTTTCAGTTTTTTTTTTTTCATGCATAAGACTTTCTCCAAAACTAAAAGCACCAAAACAGACATATAAAGCTAATTAATTCCAGGTACAAAGGCTGCTTTGAAAATATTTATTAGGCACAAAATGTAGTGAAGTCTTTATTTAGTCTGATATATGTAGGACTCTTAAAAGCTTTCACTAATAAAATTAAATAATTAATCATTAAGTGGTTCACAAATATGGAGCTAAAACCTAAATGAAATGACAATTAGTAGAATAAAAAAAAGTTCTTCAGGAAAAACCTGTCTTGTTAAAAATGTCTCCGGGTATCTGAAGTCGATCACATAAAGGCAGAGGAGGGTTACTCCACAGACGCTTATATCTTGCTCTTGGAGGTGTGAGTGACGCTCTGTGGGTGGAGTTTGAGGTTTTGATCCTAATAATTCAGTGACGGAAGAAAAAGCTTGACCAGGGAGGAAGGGAGGTCAGATATTCTGCTGGTTCCAGTTTGATGTTTTACTGCAGAGTTTTGAACCAACTGAAGGCTATCGAGGAGGTTTTTTGCTGATGCACATGAAATTTCATTGCAATTGCTTCGTTGACTATCACAAGCTCCTGCTTCAACACCAGCCTTCTGGTGTGGTCACCGGGCATTAACTCATCTTAAAGTCCAGTTGGATGGAACGATTTTTTTTAACCAGTTTGTAATTTCACTTTTACCCTTAAGTAATTCTGACAGTGTGAAGAAATGTATTTGCATCTGCATAAAAGTAAGGGGACATTTTATTGTATTAATCTGTCCACGGCGTATGTGTTTGGCAAAAAAAGACAGGGGCCCAAACAGAGCCTTGGGGTACGCCACATTTAAAAAGCTGCTAGGTTAAAGTTGTTTGTAACTGCAGCGGATTTTGCTTCTCCAATAAAAGGTGAATTCGTTTGAAACAGAGCCGTCCTATTACTGAAACATCACCGTTTTACAACGCTTTAGACTGAAAATGTTCTTACTGGTCAGTAGAGACTAAGCCGGCGAAAAAAAAAAGACAAGCCACGTATACTTTTAGAGTTTCTATCTGAAATGTGCTACAGTAAAATGAAGTTGCAAAAAAATGGAAAAATCTCCAGTGAAATGGTTTAAGTTGGTGGCAACTGTTTGTGGCCTTTATCATGTGCTCTCGGCGGCGCCGGATGTGCTCGTAAACGTGTTTTCAGTTCCCTTTTTCCCGCTTTGGCCTCAGCCTCTCCCTCTTGGTCCGACTCCCCCTCAGGTCCAGGGTCACATGCCTCCTCTGATGATCCCCCTGTTCCCACACGACCAGCGCTCTCTGGCTGCCGCCGCCGCCGCACAACAAGGCTTCCTCTTCCCGCCCGGCATGTCCTACAAGCCAGGTATATTTATGTGCACCTCCTCTCCCTTATCCCCTCACCCTCCGACACACACACACCCCCACACGCACACACACACACAGATTCCAGTTGACAGTAATGAGGTGTGTCAGGTAAGGAATGTTCTGGAAATGAGCGGAGAGATTTACAAGCTCCGCTTGTTCACTTCAGGATCAATGCGTTTGGACACAGAGCGGACTGGAACATCTCTTTCCGTGGCAACCGCAGAGTCAGTCGCTCTGCACATCTGCAACATGGAATTTCACACACACCCCCCGCCACACCCACCCGCATCCACCTACTGCACATTTGTGACTGGCCACGACAAGATCAGGAGCAAGTCTCATCGGGGGGCGTCGAGTTATTTTCTGATTCTGAAAATGTGGATTCTGAACTTTTTAATGATGTCAAACAGATTTATTTTTTTAAAATGAGGGAGATACGGTTGTTTCAATGTTGGCATTCTGCAAAAACGATCAGTCAGAAAACAGCCCTCAAAGTTTCAGAAGAATTGTCCCCAAACAGGCCATTACTGGCGTGGGCTATGGCGATGAGCTGGTGATAAGTGGCCATTTGTTTCTGTCTAACGTCAATCTTATTAGACAGATGGATGAATAGATATATGGGCATATAGATGGACAGCTAGTCCGGTAGCTAACTATCTAGACAGATAGGTGGACAGACAGATAGATAGACAGAAGATGTATGCCTTGCCAAATCCAGACGTGAATTTGGATTTGACAATTTTGAGCTAATTTGTGAAGAAAACCAGGCAGAAATTTCAATGGCTAGATGTGCAACACTAGCACAGACATACGCTAATACACAGACGCAGACAGTTCCACACAACAATAGTTCAGGAAAGCTGTATGCAGAGAGATACCGCACTTTTCAGACACTTAATTTTGAAAAAGGTTGACAACTATACATCAGTTTCCTTCCACTTCACAGTTACTTATTTGCTTTGCTTTTGTGTATGAGAGAAAACCCGACCAAATCACGTCTAAGTTTGCGGTGGATTGTGACAAAATGTGCAGATGTCCAGAGAACTCTTTTGCTGCTGTTCCAGCATTTATCCGTGGTGCACGCTGACCACCTCAACATGAGAGCGACTCCATGAAGGAACGCACACAGCGGAGCGTGTCGCAGCACATCTTTCTCCCCAGCTCTACCTCCACGGCACGTCTTCGGCCACACCCTCGCGCAAAGTCACGCGTAATTTGCAGTCTTGTTTTTGCAGGATCCCACTCGCCACCTGCTTTCTTTGCGTCTCCCTCGTCCTTCGCATTCCTCTCTCCCATACATTCCTCCAGGTGCTGGCCTGTCACAGGTTAGCGGCGAGCCTCCGCGGTTCATATCGGTACAGTCTGCATACAGTCGGACGCAAGGAAAGAAAAAGTAAAACAACTCAAAGAAAGGCGTTATAAAGCCATCATTGTGCACTCTGGGTTTTTTTTTTTTTTATTTTTTACTTCGATCTGTTTTCAACAAAGACCTGGACATGAAAAGCCTTTTAAGGACAAACAGTAGGGGTTTATACATGGCACTCGCTTATGAGCTGGTGAGTGCATCCCATTGAGCGAGCTCCGCTCAGCCCGGTCTCGAGCACTTATGTGTGCAGACAGTGAGTCTTATTAACCTCTGAATAAAGCGTTCCTGACCCTTTGTGTTTATGTATAAAAACATGAGCGGGGGGAAGGAGACAAAGCAGCGAGACGGAGAGAACGAGACGGGTCTGAAGGTAAAGAGCAGGTTTGTTCTTGTGCTGAACTCTGTCCCCACCTCTCTCTGTTAACACGCGCTGTCTCTGGTTGTTCACCAGGTGAGAATTACCCAATGCAGTTCATTCCGTCGACAATGGCAGCCGCGGCGGCCTCTGGACTCAGCCCGCTACAGCTGCAGGTAAGAGGGCGACACCTTGGCACTCCGTCGGACCAGAACCTCACCAAACTGTTTTAAAATACAAATTGATTCCTTTTTTATTTTGATCTGCTTAAAGCATGTAAAGTTGCACAAAGAAGGGGACTTGGTAATAGAGTGGTGGCAGATTAGAGCGTGGACTCTGGTGATTGGGTGAGATGTAGTTGAATTAACTTGGAAGCTTTTTTTCAGCTGGTAATAAAAAGCATCTGTCAAAGTCGAATGCGTCTAAAAACAATCAGAAACTTTTTTTGTGACTATATCTGCTGAGCAATCGAAAAGAAAATGGTTGTCACAGGACAAGCCAACCAAAATAGATGAGTCTGGTTGGTTTTATGAATGTTTGACATTTATAAAGTTGAAAAACATAACAGCCTTTTTCAATCACGAAACCAAACAATTAAGGTTATTTTGGGAAAAACAGGGTGTACCACGTGAAACTCAGAAGGTCTGATTTCAGTTTTAGACCAAGCTTGATAAAACCAACCTAATAATACATTTTATCACTATCTAACATTACGATTTTAGTTTGTATATTTGCATTTATTTCTTTGTATTTCTTACTATTTGATTAATGTTTTTAAATTTCTTTTACATTGTTCTATTTTGTAGTTTGAACGCTGTAATCTTTCCCCGGGAAATAGAGTTGTGACAGTTGTTTAATTTATCATGATGCTTTTCTTTCCTTCTTCAGTACTGAATTTTGCAATATGACATTGTATTTGTTTAGTAAAGTTTACTTCCTTGGGAATCAATACAGATAAGAAAAAAAAAAATTGAAAAACATGTTCTGCTGTTGATTTAAAACCAGTCCCATTTTTTGCCAGACACCAAAGCAAGTGCCGAGTCAATCTTTAAAAATCGCACTGCGTCTGTATTTTCAAATGAATTCACCAGGACAGCTAGTATTTGCTCAAAATACTTGCTGTGTTACTAAATATATAGGTATACCTATATATATGTATATATATAACCTACTTATGGGTGGTCAGGGAAGGCTCTGGTCTGCCGATCAACTGTGTCTGTATTCCAAATTCAGCGAGAACACAATCCCATCATCTGCATAGCATGACACCTGAAGGCCAAGGCTATTGTTAAACTCAAGAGCCAAGCGCTCATAGTGAGGGATATAATTATGAAAGAGGCCCTTGGGATTTATTTGAAGATTAACGTCCATAACGACAGCATGGTTAACAGGTTAACAGGTTGACAAAAGGAAGCTTAAGAATGCAACACCACTCCGTTCTCTGCACAATATGCTAGCTTGATCTCCTGTGCTCTGCTCGATACGTTCCTGAAGAACTTAGAAACATGTTTTTTCCTTTTAAGTGGAAAGTACAATCGGGAGCTGGAGGGCACCCAGTACGCATTATTTGGCGCACGTTCCAGCTTCCCTCGTGTTTTTTGCTTTGACGCTTAATGGCGTTCCAGTAGCTCTTTAAAATAACACGACACGGCGTTTGAAGATAGAGCTGGGTGGACTGACGCTAACAGGTTAGCCTCCTTATTCGCTGCCTGTCAACTGTATCAGACAAAAGCCGTTATGATGAATGACGGAGGAATTCCACCCCACCAGCACAACACCTGGCCCCGGCAATTAATCACATTTATTTAATAGCTCCCTGACACCTGCGGTTTGAAAATAGCACTTATCCCTAATAGTTATCATACAACATGTTTGCAAAGCTAAAAGATTATGCAAAATTTAAAATAGGGGAGAGAAGAAAAAAAAGAAAACAGATCTGCTCTCTGATGGCGGTTGAGATCTTGACAAAACAAGCCCACCACCCTTCCTGCTCTACCTACAAAGGCAGGACAAAAACTCTTAAGAAAAAGGCTTTTTTTTTATTTCGCTCACCAACAATACAGCTTCATCATGTCACTCATTACCGTAGCATGGCTTTTTAGATGTCTCAAGAATTCTTATCTCACTTTATTCAATTTGCATTGTGGTTCTCATTTATCGGAGAACTCATTAGCCGCTATTGACTTAGCAAAGCGCCGCGCTTCGCCACGCTTCGCCGCGGGGGTGTCGGAGCCCTCTTGTCTCCCACTCCTGGCTTTGAAATGATCAAAAGGCGCCGCACGGCGCGCGAGAGGTAAAGAGGGCGCGTGATGTCAGAGGCGCAAATGTCGCTCACATTCAAGACGCTCGCTGAGAACGAGAGGCGGCGAGGAACCTGAATGTGAGGGGAAGCTTCTCATCAGGCCGTCGGCAGAAACCGAAGAAGAGGAAGAAAGGCCGGGAGACAGGGAGCGCAGGGAAGCGTGCAGGATGGAATAAATGGTGATTTTTGGGGGACTTTGCGTGTGTGTGCGTGTGTGTAAGAGGGAGTAACAGAGAGGGAGAGAGAAGCAGGCAGAGTCTTCCTGTATAAACAATGTTTGGACATTGTTTATACAGTAACGCTTTTGCTAAAAGTGATCATGATAAGACTTTGACAATAAGCCTGTACTTGTTCATCATGACTGAAACTTTTTTTTTTTTTTACTTTACAGCAAATAGAAAATTATAGAGAATAAAATTTGCACATTGTACCGTGGCTGTGGTTATAATATTTCTGACAGAATTATGACTTTAACCTTAGTATTCTCCCTTTTTTTTCCTCAAAATCAGAATTGATTTCTGTGTAAAACTCATATTTAAGGTGCTACTTTATTTTTATTCTTACTTTTTTTTTAATGATCAGTTCTAGTGTTTATGTATCAGAACCTAATAAAACTGATTGTGGCGCAGTGGTAACGTGACCATCCCATTTAAAAAGACTTTTATTCCTTTTCTGTATCTTCTCCCCCGTGTCAATTTCCCCGTGATTATCTCAGCGTCGAACAGGCTTTAGCCGTTTTATGGATTGCCTCACATTTGACATCATAAGACTTTGTTATAGTGAGGCGTTTGCGACCAGCTCGTTGACTGCAAAGTGCCCAGACGAGCCCGAATCATCAGCCGTCCATCACTGTGCTTGACGGTTGAAAGGCCTCTAGAGATTTGAGTTTTTTCTCAGAGTTTACAAGGTTAGAATTTTTTTGAAACATCATCTTCTGGTGGGATTGGCAGCTGTATTATTATTGTTACTACATTATTAAAATGCTTTCCATTTCTGGAAAAAAAAAAAAAAATCTTAGATGGCGACAAAAACAGTAGGCGTTATGTCATTGTTGTATTATGTTCTGTTGCCCTCATAAATTCTACGATAGCAGAGAGGTTGCAGCTAGTCTTTCCACACAGCTTTCCTACATTTGCTTTGTCTTTGTTCAATAATTAAAATATGAAATCCATTGCGTCCCTCCTTGGGGTTGGATGTCAACGATTCTAGAACCTGGTACAGAAAGGACCATTTTAATTACGTCCTAAAATGTAAAAACCTTAGAATTTTACTTTCTTTTCACCATGACTATCATTCCAGCGCTGGAAGCTTTAGTTACAGGGGCGTCCCAATGTTGTAACACTGATTCTCTGTTAACATGCTGCTCACTGCTGTGAAAACCTGGTGCGAGGCCAAACACAATGGTGCAATTATTAAAAATGCATCAAAATAAAAAAGAGAATGTTTCTAAAACAGCAAATCCGTGTTGCAGGAGAAGGGAGACATATGGCTCACTGTGTGCATTTGCATACATTAATGAACTCCTTTTTTTATTTGCCATCAAAAGGACGGTCTTCATGCAACCCTTAAGTCGGGCTGCCGGTTGGGATTTGCACAAGCTGCTGTTTGTTAACACGACAGTCACTTTGAGAAATCTGAGACCTTGCTCAAGTCATTAAGCTATGTTGACTAGGAAGCCCCTCATTTCCATTTGGGGAACCTCTTCATTAGCCTTTTGAAGCGCCGTGCCACTTCCTACTTCATAAGGGATGGTTCTCGGCTTAGTTAACGAGTTTGGTTCTGGAGGTCAGCGTGTTTCCAGTTCCCAGTCTCAACATGAACAGGTTGGGCGTGATGCTCATTTCGTTGTGTCCTTTCACGTACTGCAGTTTTTGTGCTCTGCTCGGTTCGGATTCGGGAGCGAACCAAATGGAGCGCGTTCTCGTTGCGAGTCGGAACACTATACAGTAGGATTTGCTAATTGTTGTGGCGATAACTACCGTCAGCAAAGCGAGCCGATAAAAAATGTATTTCGTTCCTTTTTACGCCTTCGAACTCTTAAAGGAACATGTTCACAATTAGGAATTGTACAAAGTGTGCCTCTTATTTAATGAGATACACACTGTCAGAATTGCTAATAAATAGTTTATGAAGGCGGCTTTACTGTTTTTTAATGTTCTAGCCACAAACTTGTGATCGGCTGAGGCTACTCACTCTGTTAAGCTTCTGCGACCTTCATAAATTTAAGCAAAGCCTGACAGTCGTGTCCCAATGAAGCATTAACCGTACCGGCAGCAGCACCAAGTTTCTGGGTAAAAAGTTTTTAAAAAATCTGGAAATGTTGAACTGTGGTTGTATTTATTTGTGCATCAGTACATAAACGATGTAACATTTCTTCTAATATTGATTAATAAAACTCCCTCCAAGAGTTCCTGGTAAACAATTCCTGCCTCCGAGTGTCTGTGTGGTGGAGCGAGACTGAGCCTGGTTTCTAGAGGCGATTCTAGACGCTTGTTTAATGTTCACTAGTAAATTCAGCTGAATGTGTGAAATCACTGCAGAGATTAGACAGTTATTAAATGAAATTTTGATAGAAAGCAGAATAATTTTAGCTCAAAGTCTAAAACGTTTTGTCAGTACACCAACCCTGTTATTTTATACAAGCCGGAGCTGACTATGAAAAAAGTGTGACTTACAGTCGGGGAAAATACGATAATTGAATTGAATTATTGTCCGATGCTATTTCCAGGCATTAATCGGGAATCGGCCAGATTGCTCATTTCGTTGCTATGACAAGAAAAGTTTAAAAGCTATAGTTTTGTGTAGAAAATTGTTCTTTTTTTTTCTTTTCCTTTTTTTTCCTTTATCGGCTAAAAAACGAATTTGAACGACTGTTTTGTGAGATATGCAACAAAAGCTGCGCGTGCACAGCTTGACCAGCCGCGACCTGAAGCAACAATTTTGAACGTGCGACTCTTGTGCTGCCGCCGTGGGAACTTGTTCTGGCCAATTGTTTCTGAAGCCTCAAAGCAGACCCCTTCACAAACAGTGGATTTCTGCCGAAGAAAGGCCCCCTTTGTGCACGGTTAATGTGAGGGAAATACAGTTCCTAGCAGACATACTTGTTGACATCATATGACATCTCCCTCTGTGTCTGTGCTCGGTCATTTTCTCGTCCGGTGTCTGGGGCCACGGCAGAAAAGGTGAGGAAGACCATTCGTCCCACGAGGTCCTTCCTGCTTTAGGATCACACGCTGGTTTGGTCTAAATGGCTTCGTCCTTCGCCGATAACGTTTTATGTTGTGGTGGCAGAGTTGTTAGCAGACCTAGAGCACTTTTTGCGGCGCGAGGGCACACTACAGGGGCTTTTAATTCAATATAAATATATAAACAAAAGTTTATGTGGTGTTTAAAATAAAACTATGTAGAAATATGTAATGATGTAGAAAAATGCTAAGAAAATCAGTATTAACATCAGCTCATACATTTCAGAAATGTAACGTTTCCCATCTCTTAAGTCTACTTCTTTAAATGGAAAATCAATCTAGTCAATTAAGAATAGCAATAGGTCATAATATTGTACTCAAGTAACAGTAACCAGCGCTGCCCACCTCTGAACATATATAAAACAAAAGTAGGAGCCTTGTTCTTGTTAACAAGCCCGGCATGTTATATTAACTAATCATCGCTTAGCTAACATTGTCTAACTTCAACAGCATTCCTCAACTCACTCAGCTTGTTTGGAGAACTGTTTGCCTGGTGCTAGCTTGCAGCGTATCTGCGCCACTGACCCACACATGTAAAACCAGCACAAATATCTTTGTGTTTAAAAGTGGCTCGTTTTAACAAAGGGCTACGCAGTTGTAACTTCTGGGGAAAGTGCGGGGGACGGAGGGCACAGATACGGGACGTTTGGGAGACCCTACTCAAACCGAGATAGGACTAATAGAAAGCTGGCCACTCCAAGGTAAAAAACAAAACCCAAATAAATTTATTAGCTTCTCTTAGAGTGAAGCTATTTTCTTCTCGTCCTTAGAGTGGACATGGCCAACTCTAAGGGCTGGGCAATGCCACCAATGACTCCCAGTGCCGGCCCATACCGCCTGGTCTGGCTGTCAGTCTAGCTGAATCATTTGTGGACGCAGTCAATCTTCACAGCTTAATATCTATCCACTCTTTTCTGAGTGAGTTGACAGTCAATCAGTTTCTTCCTTATAAACCTAAAAAAGACGAACGTGTCCTCCAGAGATCAGCAGCAGCTTGATACTAAAAGAGGCCAGCTAACGGGATCCTCCACTCTGTCCTGACAAGAAAGAGAAAACTGTTACTGTCAGACTTCACCTTGTTTTCTATGTACTTGCACTAAAGTAAGCTAAACATGAACAGATAATGGAGGAGGGTCAACAATGAGACATCTTAGTGAAATAAGCACTTTGTTCCAAAGGCTAGTCAGGTAGTTTGGACAGACGGAGCGCAGTTTAAGACCCTCTTCGTCAATTTGTAATTTAGGAAATGGCTTCATTGTCTTCCCTTGGGGGTTGATTGTGCAGCAAGAGCTTCAGTTTGGGTTGTTTACGCTGCACATTAGCAAGTCAACAATCAATTGCTGAACGTCTCGGAAGAAAAAAAAAAAGCAAGAAAAGCTTTTATCGTGATCCTTGTTGTTCATTCAAGACGTCTGTCCTTTTGTTGTTGGCAGAACCGCTGCTGCAAGCACAACAGCGTAGGGTGCAGAAAACACGCAGCAGGCGTTTGTGCAGACAAAGGGGTTTGTGTGGTGGAGATTCCCAAATGTGTGTTCTACCCCCAAAAGATTCAGGTGTCTGCGCTGAGCCCCTCCGCTCCCTTTATGGCTGCAAGGGTATCAGGCACCGGCATAAGTAACTCTGCGGTCAGCTTGATTGACACGCGAGGCCTCACCGCCAACTATTGGAAAGGGGGATCTCGTATCGCCAAGGCGCTGGCCTGCGTGCTTCTGGTAGCTTCCAAGGAAAATAAGCAGCGTGACATCAGGGCTTTGTTTCAGCAGTGAGGCCCCTTCTGTTTGTGTTTAATATCGCTCGGAGAAAAGTGGAAAGGCAGCCAGCCAGCTTCTCCTGTCCCGACCGCTGAGCTCGGTGCTTTGGCGGCAAAGTGATGGTGGTCCTGCGTGTCTGCCGCGCGAGACCCTCCGTCCCTCGCTCTCCCTCTTTGTTCGAAGGTTTTTTTGTTTTTATTTTTTTGCTCTCGGATCTCGATTCCTGTGAGACCACGCAGTTTTGACTGCAGGGAAATCAGATCTCACAACACAAGGGCCCAGTCGAGGTGATAGAGGGCCAGACAGTAAAAAAGAAAACTAACCGACGATGGAGATCTGGGGAAGACGATATGAAAAATTATTTCTGGACAAAAACTGAGAGTCAGAAGACAAGTGGGGAGAGGCAGAGAGGGACATCAAAAGGGAACTTGGTGGATTTAAGACAGATATTTAGAGGGAAAAGGGGGTAGAGTATAGATGAGGTGAGAGTAACGCAGAGGGGAGAGGAAAGCAGAAAAAGAAAGAAGTGAGGGGAATCTAGTGAAGGCCAGCCACGTCTGGGTGGTTTTCCTGAGGAGAGGCTCTTTGATACTCCGGCACTCACACTCCAATGCGTTCAGACAGGAGTTGACAGTGGTTTCGGGCAGCGGTTTGTCTGGCCAGCAAGCTTTGATTTAGAAGACCCTGGACGGTGGGCCGAGTATTTGGCTCTTTGATTTTTGCTAAGTACTTTGGATGGAAAGTCAGTTCTATTTTTCTTTCTTCTTCTTCTTCTTCTTCTCCTTTTTCTTTTAGATTGTCCAAACCAAAGGCTAACGTGTTCCAAGGCTTTAACTTTTTTATTGTTCAGTTTTCTGGGTTTATTTGTGGGAAAATTTGCAAAAGATGTAACTGGGGTTTGGCAAAAACTAACTGTGACTTCTCTTATCTAAATACTTGTAGTGAAGAAATGAACCTATATGTTCTGCTGACAGGGGAAAGATGGAACTGTTTCACTTTACAAGCATGCTAGCCTGCACAAACCATACAGAAGGATCGGACCCCCGGCTACTGAGAACTGTTCTAAATAGAGCTAACAGTTAGCTAGACTTAATGAGCTAATGAACCCGCTAATGGTTGTCAGCTCTAGCTAATGGATGCCTTCAACAGAGGCATGGAGTCTTAAGTTTTAACCATTAGCCAATTGCTAATGTTTGATTGTGACGTGTGCAATAAGTCAGTTGGACGTTATGAAGCTTCCTGGAATTTACCTACACTGTAAACAACCATCCTCCCCTCCAAAGTGCTGAGCTGAACTAGATGGCTGTTGGTGTTAATTCAGTGTTTTGGAATCCTGGCCAACATTAACTGAACAGCTTTGTTCGCTTCCTCCGTTGCCATTGCTAAAACTACAGGCAGACTACAATTCTAAAACAGCTCAGAAAATCATCGTTCACAACTCCTCCTTTTGTTCGTTGATTGGACTGGTTGAAATTTTACCAGAAGAATCCACGTCAATAGGAGAAATCCCAGACAGAGCACTGGAGGGCGATGAGAATCAAGCGGAATTGCGTATGAAGGCAACAGCCAGGCTACAAGTATACACAACTTTGTGTTGCATAAATCACATAATAACCCCAATAAGGTGGAGTGAAGCCGGTGGTTACAAGAAATGAAAAAGTTTGGAGTGCATAAATGCTTTTGCATGGCGTTGTATCGGTAAGCATGTATAAGTGGATCCACTGTGGTGCAAAAAAAAAAAAAACCTCCAGAGAGGACCAAAGACATGCTACAAAAAATAGGACCAAGGGTGTGCGTGTGTGTGTGTGTGTGTGTGTATATGGAAGTAGAAGAGAGGATGAAAGAGGAAAGCCACTGACGAGTTGCTGGCGAACAATGTTAATAAGCTGTTGGTTTTTCTGGTTTTTCCTCTTTTTGCAGCAGCTGTACGCCGCACAGCTGGCAAGCATGCAGATCTCGCCGGGAGCCAAGATGGCGCCCCTCCCGCAGGCTCCCAACTCCTCCGGTCCGCTTTCACCCTCCAACCTCAAGAGCGAGAAGCGAGCGTCCAGCCCCGTCACTCAGATTAAGGTGCGTGAAAATCCAATTGCATTAACGACCGGGAGAGGCGAACGAGCCGGAGTCGTGTATGATTATTAGAAGACGGGCTTACCGAGCCAGCGGTTCGGAGTTGTTCCCCTGTAATTAATAAACTCAGAGTTAAAAACGGCATCTTAATGCGCGCAACAGGCAACATAATAACACAAAAGGAAAGAGTGAGTTCAGAATGTGCGCTATGGGAAAACACTTAAGACTTGACGATTAGCGCAAAGTAAAGAAAAAAAAAAAGTGAGAGGCTGGAAATTTGGAAGATGTTGAAACGATGATCTGTGCACGGCCCAGTGCTCTTCACCCTCAATTAGTGGCAGCTTATTTAAAAGTTGCACTCTGACACACACACACGCATACACTCGCACACAGGACACTGGCGCTGGCTGCTGTTTGGCAGAAGCCCAGACCTCTTCACTGGAGAGAGCGTGCGCCTCATCTTTACTCAACAACCAGGCGGTAATGGAAACCACGTGTGTTTGTGGGGCACAGCTGCAGCCGGCGTCACAATAGGCCGGCGTCAGAGCTGGCCGCTTTCAAACAGTGGTGCAGCTCCCCACCCTCTGCTAACCTTTACTGTGCATGTACTCCCCCCATCCACATTAAACCCCCTCGCTGTTTTTCCACGACAAGGCTCATCCTGAACTCCTCTCCTCGACACTTCGTCAGCTGCAAACTGGATCCGTGTTTGTGACGCGTTCACAGCCAAACCGAAAATTTAGACACAGACGCCAATGGTGGGCACATGTGTTTTTGTTTTTTTGCTAATGTATAGTTACAAGAATTGATTTGTTCTGTATTGAGATAGTTCGGTACAGAGTAATTCAGTTTTTTTGTTTGTTTTCAAAACAATGTCTCAGATCCAACAGATCTTTCTATCACGGATAAGTTGAGTAAATACTAAAGTTAGTTTCAAGATTTAGTTTATTAAGAGGAAAAGAGCTGTCCTCCGATGGAGTTTTACAGCCATGATAAGAAAAAATCTAAAATTAAAAAACAAAAAGTATGAAAATAAAGTAATAAATTACGAGAATAAAGTTGTAAAAATATGAAAATACTCATATTATAACATTAAAAAAGTCAGTATTACAAGAACAAAGTTGTATGAGAATAAAGTCAAAATAACACGAGAATAAAGTTGTAATAATATGTCAGTGATGTCGTAATATTACCAAAATAAAGTTGTAATATTTTGACTTTATTCTTGTATTATTTTTACTTTAACTTTGTAGTATTGTGACTTTATGTTAGTTATTTTGGCCAATTTTAAATGTCAGATATCGGTATCGGAAGTGAAAAAAGTGGACGGGTGCAATCCCTAGTCAGAAAGTGCAAACAAGGCAGAAAATACAAAAATATTTGCCTTTTATGCCTTTAGTTTTGTGTGAAACATTTCTAAAATCTCATCTTGTCGTGTGAATCGTACATCAGGCCCCAGCGGGTCTGTTGAGCAGAAGGCACGTTTACACCCCTAACATCTCCTCTCTTTTCCGGACAGGAAGAAGGATCCACACAGCCATTGAACCTCTCTGCCAGACCGAAGACGACCGAGCCGTATCGCTCTCCGACGTCGCCCACGCAGAGCCTGCTGCCCGGAAACAAGACCAGCCCAGGTGGCCTGGGCAAGGGTCGCATCCCGAGCCCCATCCCCATCCCCAGCATGGGCCGAAACGCCTCCCTGGGTAGGTGGCAGAAACATCCCGCCGCACCGTTGAACCTGCTGCTCTCGGCCCAAAGTCACGTCGTGTGTAAACACGGTTCCTCACGTCTACGCCGTACATCCGCCTCCCCCCCAACAAACACGTCCTCGCTTCCGTGTGAAAAAAAAAAAAGTCCCTTTAAATGGAAAATCAAAAACATCACGCAGTCAGACGCTTCGCTCCTCCCTGCCACCCACAGACACACTGTGCTGCGCCGCGTGCGCCCGAACGACTGCAGACACCTCAACCCCACCAGGAGACCTCTGCGTGTGTGTGTGTAAAATCTGAGTGAGTGTTTGTGTTTTACAGGAGTCCAAAGCCCTGTATTTAGCCCCAATGAAAACCTGGCAGCGGAAGCAGTGAAACCCAGCACACGTTATTTGCTTTTTAAGAGCTTCCTCGCATTATTGTCTGCCCGCGTTAGACCTTTTATGCACCTACCTCTGCTATCTGTTATTAAGGCCAATCTAAAGCCTCTCATTATACCACTCCCCCTGCTACCCACCCCTCAACCCCCACCCTCCACCTCAGAAAACAATTTCACCGGCTTCTCTATTGTGGCTTTGAGGACGAGACGCTTGTGTTCTCTGAAAAAGTTATTTTTCGCCCGTTTTTAGCGGCCACCCAAGCGTACAGTGCCTCCTTTACTCATCTGCTAATTAAAACAGGAGGGCAACGGAAACTTTACATCCTTTTTTTTTTTT
Source organism: Girardinus metallicus (assembly GCA_903067095.1). Taxonomy (NCBI): domain Eukaryota; kingdom Metazoa; phylum Chordata; class Actinopteri; order Cyprinodontiformes; family Poeciliidae; genus Girardinus; species Girardinus metallicus. Next base: position 25,082 of record CAEGAE010044275.1, read on the forward strand.
TACTTCTTTTAATTCCTCAAGTGCGCGTGTGGGGCTTCAAAAGTGAGGAGCGTGGCGCACAAACAAGCAAAGTGGGAGGGAGGGAGGATCTCCTCAGCTCCGAAAACCGGAAAACAACACGCGCAGACCGTGATGCGAGCCCAAAAATCTGATCTTGTGTAATTGTAACAGTTAAAATATTCTTTACTTTACCTAAACTAATTTATCCAAAAAATGAGGTTTGCCACAGAAGCAATTTTGAAATCAGTGTAGAAAAACCCTCCCAGTATTATTGTTCTAGTTTCAAGAGCAAACGTCTTTGTACATTTGAAAGAAGTCAAAAGTAACTTACAAGTAACTTTTCAGCCAGAAATACAATTCTTTAATATTATTGAATAAGTAATAATCTGCTAACTCCACAAGGAGATTATTTCAACATATCTAACATTCTTGTATTTAAATCAAGTGTGTCGCTGTTCATGCTTTCCACCGTTCTTCTTCTTCTGCTGTGTCCGTGTGCAGACATCTTGTCCAGCCTTAACTCCACAGCGTTGTTTGGGGACCAAGACGCGGTTATGAAAGCCATCCAGGAGGCGCGGAGCATGAGGGAGCAGATCCAGAGGGAGCAGCTCCACCATCAGCAGCAGCAGCCGGGCCACCAGAGTCTGGAGGCCAAGCTGTCCGCACTCAGCAGCATGAACCTCAACAACAGCAACAAGGTTAGAGGGACGTGTGTGTACAAGTTAGGACGTGCCCCTTCTTTTCACCAATGAGTTTTACAGGAGTCAGTAAGGTGTAATCTGTTCAATAATACCAAACCTTAAAGGAGCAGTATTGTGTAAGATCAACATTTTTTAGCTTTACATCATGTTATAATGTTATTCCCTCACCGAAAACATACCTGTAGTGTCGCTTTGACTCTTTCATGCATGTTTGAGAAATACTTTAATCTCCCGTGGCAACCATTAAGCTGCACAAAACGTCTGGGTGGACCTAGCCCCGCCTTGAAGGCACAGCTCCTCCTCTGAGCTCCAGCTTCCAAGCTTCTGAGCTTCTGAAATACAGAGGAGCCCTCCCCACTCAGCTCCTTCAGACTAGCTGGCAGCAATTAGCAAACACCTAGTGGAATTGCACATCTCCTGAGCTCATTATAGGAGCTACTTCTCAGTGCGATGCTGGTAAAAACGTTAAAGGGTTAATAGAGGAGCCATGTTATAATGACTTCTTGAAGTTTCAGAAAGTTTTTAAAGAGACATTGTCATGTTCAAGAAACCGGTTTGAGATGATGTGAATGTTATGAGCCATCAGATTATGGGTATAGTAGGATCATATAGGGGTGGACGTGGCCAGCAATATTACTGTGGTAGACTGTGGTATTCCTCCATATACATTCCTCAATGCAAATGGTAAATGGCATAAGTGTATATTGTGCCTTTCCGGTCATACTGACTAGTAAAAGTACGTTACACTAAACCAACTTCTACCCATTCACACTCACAAACTCGCACACACATATAAACCAATAATCAGGTCATTAGGCAACTTGGGGTTAAGTGGCTTTTCAATAGGCATGTCGACAGGTGGCAGGAGAATACTGGAATCAGCTCTACAAACTTCCCATCGCAATATGACTGCTCTGTCACTAAGCCTTAGTCGCTCTCAGTCAACTTTAGTTGTTACCAATCAGACCAACATGTAAGAAGAAGCTATCTCCCACTGGATTATGCTAACATCACCAGCGTGAACCCTTTGTTCAAGGCGGGATGCCTTCCCTTAGTAACATAAAATTATGGCTTTGATCAATAAAAGTCACAACTGAAATTAGGTTTTGAGACGAGGCAACAGTTTCCCAATTTGCTGTTGTTCAGTTTTGTTGAGCCTGTGTGAATTGTAGCCTGAGGTTCCTGTTCTTAGCAGAGTAATACCCAAGGTTCAAGGTATGATATGTCTTTCATTCATTGATGGTATTGCATCGTAATGAGTAGCTACTAAATTTGAGCTGCTGTTGCGCTTCTGTAAAGAGTCTGTTCTTTGAAATTAATAAGGTATTTTTGCTCATAAAACTACTGCTGACTGGACTGTTTCTTGTTTCAGACAATGTTCTGTAAACCTATTAAATCCACAGTTTTCTGAAATGTTTAGACCAATCCATTTATCGACAACGATGCAATATTTGCAGTCATTGAACATGACATTGTCCTCTACGTAACTGGGATCCAGTCCTGGATATGAAGTCCAGTTGTTAGCACATTTTAGACATATCTATGCTACAGCTATCTACTACTATCTATACTGTACCATCAAGTAATGAAGAAACTTGATGAACCCAGTCTTTTTAATCCACTGTATGGCCGAAGGTAAAACACCAAACGCCTCTGGAACAGTCACCCAAAAATCAAGTTGTATCCGGCCTTTCCCAGCCCAAACCAGTGTACAGAGTGCCATATGTTACCAAGTGCTAGCAAGAATTTTTGGCCAGTATAAAAGATGTTACACATAATACTAATGTACCAGCTTCGACCTGCTGAAAGGATTCTCCATTTCTCCCCCTGATGCATTGGTTTCTGTCTCTGTTGCCCTAAAACATACACTTTCTTGGAGAAACGGCGACACACACTTCCGTGGTTCTGAAGCCCCTTCATTCCTGTGGCACATTTTTCTTTTGTATTACCTTGGCTGAGTGTCCGGGGTTTCTCCTCAGACAGTGCCTCAGTCTGAGGAATATTCATGGATGATATTTGGTGTCATTTGGCTCAGGCTGCTGCTGCTCTTAAGAACTTCTCTTTTTCTCCTCTCGTCTCTCCGGCCACCCAGAAGCCAAGAGCTTTGAAGAGAGAGCAGCTGGGCCAATGACAAGTGATGGTTTTGGCGTGTTAGTGTGTGTATGTTTGTGAGCTTGCCCTGACTATGTGAGTGGGGCTTTTTTTTTTTTCCTTGGTTTTTGATAGATCATGTTAACATTAGCCTATGTTCATGTGCGTGTCTGTCTGTGTGTGTGCGGCCTGGTTGGGGCGTTTTAGCCCAATTACAGGGTGTGTTTCAGAGACAAATTCTCCTTCTCTAGAGATGTTCAAATCAGAATTTTGTAGCAATATACTGGTCTCCAGTTTTTACAAAGCTCTGACCAGCTAATAACGATTTTGGCCTCCCAGTTTTGAGTCAGTTTAGTGTTTATCAACTGGAGCAAAGGCACTCTCTGTGTTTCCATTTCAAATGTGAGCAAGTCGGTATCCTGCCAATGTTGAAAGAACACAAGTTCGCAATTTCAGTGTTTCCATCGACTAAGAAATCTTGTGTTTTTATGCTTGTTCACGCATTAAGTCAGTAAAACTCATGGCAGTGACAGATGTAAGCAGTTACATGAGATATATTCATATTTCAAAGTGTTGTTATTTGCAGGACCTGCTCATGCTTACGTATGATACGTTTGCTGATCAGGAAACATACAGTTGTTGAATTTCTCACAGGCCTGCAAATAGTCAAGAGTAAAATGATACCAGTCGTCCAGTTCGGTCACCAGAGACATTTGTCTTCAGTCTCTTCTGCTCGTTTCTGTCCATCAGGGTGAACAAGCTAGAGTCTTTGTACTGAGGTCTCGTACCCACAGGAGAAATTCGCATTCCAAAACATCTTCAATCAGTCTGATCAGCCAATCAGACATTCTGGGCGGGGGGGGAACAAGGGGGGAGAACGCGATTACGCTGACTCTCCTGTGCAATTGATCCCATGTTGCTCAAAACCAAGCAGATAAAAGGGGAGGAGAGGAAGTCATAAATATTTTAGGGGTGGAGACTTTGAACCCTCCTCAGCCCCCAAGTAGGTCATGATTGGTGCGCTCTAAGGATGGGCTGTTTTTGAATCTTCTGGACTTGTTTGGCTTGCATCTTTAGGAAGAAAAACATGCAAAATCTGGCGAAGAAGAAGAAGAAAAACCAGCGCCGTACACAACTTTCGCTCCCCAGCGGGTTTTTCTTTATGAGTCATTATACCAGTAAACACTGAAAAACTCATAAGCATAAATTATATAACAGCTGCAGATAAATTCCTTATAAAAGTTTAATGTGACTTGTCTGCTGCAGGTCCAGCTGAAAGTACCACGGAGATTGGTTTGTGCATCAAAGTGATTTCTCTTCTCTCTTTTTTTTTTTTTTCGCTTACAGTTAAAGTCAGACACAGTCACACGTTAAGGTGGGCGAGGACCGCTGCATGTCGTTGAAACTCGACATTTTCCAACTTTATAGGAAACAAAACCAAAGCAGTCCAGTTATTTAGTTTACAGCTGCCCGCCTACAAATAAAAAGTTCACTGGGAAAGTTTTAGTGATTGTTTCCGCCGGCGCTTGTTGTCATGTTGTTGTTCGCCACCTAACAACAGGCGCTCGGGCCGTTTTTCTTCTCAAATGTAAATGCATCGACTCTTGGAAAAATAAAAAATAAACCTGGACAAACAATTCTGTTAGTGTCGATGTTTTTCTCCTTTTTCCCCCAAACTCCCCAAAGACTTCGCTCTGTCTTAAACAATTCATGGATGGAACTTGCCAGAGAGACCCAAGAGTGTGACTCAACGCTTCCACCTTCGGGAGGCAAGAAGAGCGCCACTCTCTCTTTACCTTGGACCGCCCTTTGTTTTCTGTTCGCCGAACAAGTTTCCAACTCCCATTGAATATTTTAAGGCTCGGTCCTTTTGTTTTATGAGGCCGCACTGACAGTGGATTTGGGTTTTATTGAGGAAAAGGGGCAAAAGCTGAAACGGATACCTTCGGCGTTGAACGTCGAGCTATTCATTGCTCCAGCTGACTCGGCTCAAACCGAGTCGCCGGACGACGTTTGTGTTTGTTTCGTTGTGTGTGTATTTTAGTCCCATAGGCATTTCTCTGAGACGTAAAAAGTGATCCGAGCCTTCTATCTGCGTGTGGGTGTGTGTGTGTGTGTGTCCTGGCTCTGCGCTGGCCTTGGCCATGTTAATGTCATTATAGCTGGTGTGCAGACTACAGGCCCGGCCAGTTAGTGGCATTGTTGAGTATCACCTTACGCTTACGTTGCTTCCAGCTGGCCTGCGGCTGCCAGAGCTCACAGAAATAGTCGCTGTGTTTGACAGTGTGGGTGCGCACACAAGCATATGCAAAAAAAAGAAAAAGAAAAGAAACAAAAAGAGCGTGCACGCTCATTTTTATCTCAACAGTCACAAAGCACTCAATAAGCCCTGTTAAGCATCTGAAAGACTGGAGCGTTTAAACTGCCCGCTTATTACGTGATGACAAACCGGACGTGGTCGTTTGTCACGTTACAAGAACAAAGAGGCATTTGGGCGAATCAGTGCAAAGTCGGTCCTGCGTAATGAATTGGTGTTCTTGGTATGATATGTATCTGGCTGAAGACCAGCAGGCTGGATCCAGAAGCCAAAGTGGTTTAAATGTATACATTAGTTAAGAAAGACATAAACACGTCTGTTTTCTCGCTCACAGATAGACTGATAATCTCATAAATATGGTTCATTTGAATTTTGCTTCTCTGCTTTTACCAACAAGGCAGTTCAAAGTAAAACCATAATGCAGCGGCTAATTACGAAAGAAGCGATAAACATTACATTTTGTCAAGTGCCACCACGAAAAACCTTCAAGCAAATATACGTCAAATATTTTGATAAATGTTCCAGGTCTTATTATCAAAGGCGATTCTAAACAGGCGGGTTTTCAGCCTAGATTTAAAGGAACTCGATGTTTCTGCAATTTTGCCGTTTTCTGGAAGTTTGTTCCAGATTAGTGGAGCATAGAAGCTGAATGCTGATACCCCATGTTTGATCCTGGTACTGGGAATGCGGAGTAAGCTGAAACCTTTCAGACCTGAGTGGTCTGAAAGGTTGATGCCATGGCAACAGGTCTCATTACCAGGCCTCTGTAGGACTGATGAGATGAGTCGGAGCAGAGACGTACAAATCCTGTAGGACATCGACTCTTGAGGAGTGGAGTTGAACATCCTTGTTGAGGTACTTTGGTATGTAGAGTTGGTGGTTTACTTAATCAAAGTTAGGTGCACCGGTCCAAAAGCAACAAAAACCCACATCATCATCCATCCACTACCGTGTTTTACTACAGATGGTTTGACATCTTCGAGCTAAAATTCTTTGTTTGGTGTTTTTCCAAACACCCGTCAACACTGATTGTTTATATATATATATATATATATATATATATA
>CAEGAE010044292.1:0-14943 GCA_903067095.1 Girardinus metallicus
AATAATAATAATAATAATAATAATAATAATAATAATAATAATAATAATAATAATAATAATAATAATAATAATAATAACCGCTGCTGTAACACATTTTTTTATGACTACATGAAAGCGGGGTTTTTGACATGGAAAATATTGATCAATTAGGAATTTCGATCAAAACAAAAGATCTTTATGTGGCCTTTTAAAACGTTTCCGCTTTCACTGAAAGTAGTGAAATAAGGAAATGAATGTATGAAACATGGTCTAAAAACAAACAGAAAGAAATATTAATTTTATTTTTGAAGTACATTAAACTGAACACATACAATATATAATATGAAACAAATTTTAAGAATTTATCTTTTTTTTTTTTTTTGCTTTTTAAAAAAAAATACATGTAAAATGCACTCCAGAGACGTTGATATGTGAAAACATACACACCGAAGTTCCTTTGAATGTGAAAGTATTATTAAAAGACTTGGGTAAAATAAGTAAAGAAATTAATAGAAATAAATAAATAAATATATCATTTAATATATAAATAAATAAACAAACAAATTAATAAATATATAAATTAATATACAAATCAAATAAATAAACAAATAAATAATCCGGTTATTGTCATAAAATTATTGCATGTTTTTTTCAAAATCAAACTAAAGCTGCCTCATATCGGAAATATCAGCTCCATGCATGACAAGAAATTCTTACATTTAAAGAAAAATGCCATTATTAGTCATTCTGCTAATAACTTGTAAGAATAAATTGTAATAAGAACTTAACATTTTGAGAAAACATCTGTTATGTATGAAAAGAGAGAAAAAAAAATGAAAAGAAAGAAAAAAAGAAGAACTCTGCCATCCTTTAACACCTATTCACAAGCCATGTGGATGGCCCGTAAAAGTCTTTGCGCGATGAATCACAAAACTCTCCGAATTAAAACGTCAATGACAAAAACAAAGAGCAAGGAATCAAACTTCTGCCTGTGCATGTAAACCTGATGCCAGTGAGGCAGATGTTTTGGTCCCTGCGTTCTGGTGCCGTGATATTCTGGCACCATGTTCTTCCAGACCTCTTCAAACTCTCCTCCCATTTCCTCCATTGGTTGCCTCTTTCTCACGCTCACATCCAGCTCATATAAACCTGGGGCCTCACACCTTCAGCTGGGTCAAATTTCTCCTGCAGGTCACTGCGTCCTCTTCGGGAAAAGAGGTTTCATCGGGACGGCGGCGCATCGCTGACGCTTCATCCCTGGAATACTTTTTAAGGCTGAGCTTTTTAAGAATCTTGGACCATGTGAAATAAATAGAGTCTCTGTTGTTTTAAGCTTGTAAATGAATTTAGGAGAGTCCTCGACTAAGTTTCGAATGAGTTCTGCTAGCTGGTGATCCCCGAGCAGAGAAGGTTTAGGGGGGGAGGCGAACGAGCGCATTTTCTTCCCGGCACAGCATGAACCTCATCGGGGGCTACCAGCATCACCACCACCACCACCTGATGCACGAACCTTTCCCGTTCGTCCAGCGATGCCACCAGGACGCGCCGTACTTCCAGAGCTGGGTGGTGAACCACGGGGAAGTGCCAGCGGACTTCCAGATCCAGGCGCCCTACACGCCGTCCGCGGAGTTGGGCGCGCATGGAGCTGCGCACGACGGCCGGCTCGAGGGGCTCCAGCCGGGGATGGGGAAGAGGAGGGCGTCCGGGCCGAAGAAGGAGCGCCGCAGGACGGAGAGCATCAACACGGCTTTCGCGGAGCTCCGGGAGTGTATTCCCAACGTTCCCGCAGACACCAAACTGTCCAAAATCAAAACTCTGCGCCTGGCGACCAGTTACATCGCGTATCTGATGGACGTGCTGGCCAAAGACTCCGGCGAGACGGAGGGTTTTAAGGCCGAGATTAAGAAATTTGAAACGCGGGATTTGAAAAGGAAACGAGATCTGGTGAGTTATCCAAACTCATGGATTGTCATGAGTTTGGAAATTATTCCCAATCGAAGCATTTTTCCCCTGTAATTCGGTGACTTATTTTTACGCAGCCTGTAAGTCTGAGTCAGAGTGAAAACATCTGTAGGCCTGGAAATGTTTACACAGCGCTCTGACTAAACTGGAAAATCTCCTGAAATACGAAGCATTTTTTTGCGTTCAAAGTTTTTTGACTGTGATTTTAACTGTTAGAAATTACGCACAAAAATTCCGAATAACATAAGTAAACTATCACACACTGAATGAATTAATCTAAATTAAAAACGTTAAGAAATCATTTCAAGAGGTATACCTTTAATACTCACAATTTAAGAGAACAAAAATGTACAGCGTATTTTAAACTTGTCAAAGTTATTTTTTTGCCACTTATAAGTACCAATAAGAAAAAAAAAAAACAACCCTTAATCTCATTGTTCGATTCAATCAGTGACATTTTAGGGATTATTTTAAATGAATTCCTAAAAATGATGAGCTGGATCAACATCAGAGTTCTTCATAAACATCTACTTCTGCTGATTCACTTTTAGCTAAAAAAAAAAAAAAAAAACCCTGAAAAAGCATAAATAAGCTGTACAGCTTGTAAGCCTTACTTTATTTTACATAACACATAAATGTTATGGCTGCAAACTACCTTGACAGAACCTGGTTAGATATTGTTTGAAGTTGCTATTATTAGTCAGTCTGTGACATTATTAACAGGACTGGGATGAGGAAAGCTTCATTTGCATTATTTAGAACAAGATGAGCTGCGTCAACTCTAAACAGGAAAACACTGAACGTGCAAACAAAACTGAACATATGCAGCTTTCAAACACACAGCTGGACGGAGCGCACAGGTTAAGAGCAGCTGAAGTACACTGATAAAACAAACTGCTAGAATTTAATCATAAAATATGGTCAATTTTATTTTGGTAGATTTAACCCAATAATTCAGACCTTATGTCAGTTTAACTGAATTAATTAGTAATTTGCCAACTCATTTTAAACATCTACTTACTCCAAATTAACTAAAATACTGTTTTCTTCATCTTATATCTATTGAAACAATTGGCAAACATCATACCTGATGATCAAAACTAGAACATCATTCATAGCAACAAGTCTCTCAGAGCCAGGAGGTTCAGATTTAGTTGTGGTGCTGCTGCTAAAGCTGTTAAAGCTTGATAGAAACTTAAATTCTTGCTCCAACAAAGAAACGTTCTCAACCATTAAGTCAATGACTGCTCTTAATTTTTTGTTCAGTAGATTCATTTGTTAAAATTGATATAAACCTGGCATCTTTCTGTTCAGAGATGTTACTGACATTAACACAAGACAGATAGTTGACTTGGTAAAGGACCAACATCTTCAGTGGAATTCCTACTAATATTTGAGTAGGATTTGTTACAAGATGAGTATTTAATCACTATTGAACAATTAATATATATTTGTGAAATATTTATCATACCCTAAAAATTCTATTCATATTGTGGCTGAATATAAATAATTAACATTTTCCACATAAATATGCAAACTCCATGGGAGTTTGATAGTGCATATTTTCAGATAGTGCATATTTATATCTGAATATGCATATTCAGATATAAAGCATCTTTTCAGATATATAATGGCCGTCTGACTGGCCATTATACACATTAGGTCTGGTTCAGGCCAATTATGATGACATTATTGGCTCCGCCCACTTTTTCATTAGTGACATATTTAATCACTTTTAAATGTAATAAATAATTTGTGTGTTTGGTCCTTTTGAAATACCTGATAACACATTTAAGTAATTATCTTTTAAGTGAATGAATGAATGAATGAATGAATTAATGAATTAATTTTGTTTATTATCATTCCGCAATTGCACAACAAATTCAAAAGTGCTATTGATAAACGTGTTGTAGTTAAACCTTTAATGTTAATGGTTTATTCAAATGTGGCACTTTAAGAACTCCATAATCTTTAGCCGTGACAATGTGCTTTTAGCCCATTGGTTGAATCCAGATTTAGCCAACAGAAAGCACGTAATGCCCGGTTAGCCCATTTAATCAACCCCAGCCATCTTTCAAGCACATTAAGGGAACAAATGACGTCTTTATTTCGGTGTCTTTCAACTTGTTTACACCAAAAACAACATTTTTCTCGGTTAGAGTCCATTGTATTTTAAAATCATTCGTCCTATAAAAATCTCTATGTCTTTATGAGCGCGCATTTAGACGGAAAACAACTTTCTCTTATCTATTTCTATAAAAAAAAAAAAAAAATCTAGTGTTAAGAATTTAATCCAATTAATTGTAGTGAAAATAAATATGGTTGAAATTTAACTAAGTTTTATTGAAATTTAAGAAAAAAACAGGCGCTGAAATCTGGGCTTGGTTTGATCATTGGATAAACTCCGATAACTTTACGCATCCACGAACGTTTTTTACGTCATTTACATAGAAAGTGACGTCGATTTTTCAGTGTGAATTTAGCAAATATTTAATCAGAGAGCAGAGTCCAGATATATGTTCAAAATTCAAGTTTATGGGTTCCGTGGCCCGTGGATTCGGCACGAAGTGGGCCTGAACTGAAGCTGGAAGTCACTGAAACATTCAGACAAAGAGCTGGTAGTCTCATCTCTACTGTGTAGAGTCCAAATGACTTTACATTGATCACAGAGGAAGACCTGCTCTAAAATGAGTCAGCCGCTGCTGCAGTTGCAGCTGCTGATGTTGATGATGTTGAAGATGATGGCGCTGTTTTTGCCCCCACAGACCGACGGCCTGCAGGAGACTTTTGGAGGCGAAAAGAAGGTGAAAGGCCGAACCGGGTGGCCGCAGCAGGTCTGGGCCCTGGAGCTCAACCAGTGACCTCCTCAGAAAAGACACACACACGCACACAGACCCGCACACACCCCGACTTAGGCCGAACACACCGCTGTGCATGCGCAGTGATGCGCTAAAAGGGAGAGAATCAAAGGGCAACGCGGAAAGAAGGAGCTGCAGGAGCGCTGCTCATTACTGTGTTCCCCACAATAATAATAATATGATAGAGATATTTGTGGTATTTCTGCTTTTTAATTGTTTCTCTCTAGGTCTTCACTTCAAAGCAGATGTTGGGAAAAAACATCTGTGTCCGTGTTCTCTGGACACGGACACAGAAAAAGCATTTCTGAGGGAAATGTTTTTTTGTCATTTCCCACAGAGCAAAGAGTGCGCAAAGCTTTCGTTTTTTTTTATGTCTGTTGATTATTGTAATAATGACAAGGTAAGAAATGCGGTACATTTGAGACTTTTTTTTTCACTGATTCGTAATCTTTACTGTTGAACATGTTTAACCAATCACAAACCGTTTTCATCGTTAAAGGGACTAAATGTTTTATTGTCGCTTTTCTTTACTCGCACCTGTAAATTACAGCAATCAGAAAGCGGTTTCGCAGCAACTTCTTACTGATCGGGATTATTTAATTTCTAATTTAACCTGGACCTAATTTAAATTCTGAGTTCCGTTTTGACATGACGGCACTAAAAGAGCTTCACGTTATAGCTGTATTTTGACTCTGGATCCGCGGTCATAACCAAGCGCTCTCCGCCGGTGTAAACTCTGCAGACTCTTGTTGTTGAATTGATTGAATCTACCTCAGTACTTTAAATGTCACTGTCCAGCGGGAGGAGAGGAGAAAAGCCAACCGAGAGTGAGACACTAACATTAACGCAGCTTTTCACTCCGGACATGTAAAAACGGTCAATGTAAAGAAAAAAACAACAACAAAAAAAAAAAACAAAAAAACAAATGTAGAATAAAATGTTTATTATTGTGCGCAATGTTAATGAAAATGTGTGTTAGATGTGAAGGCATATTTGGTTCCATAAATAAATGGGTTATTTCATGACATTATATTTGGAATCCCAGTGGTTTGTTCATTTTAAGCGTCAGATTTTACTGTAACACAATTAGATGATTTATATGCACTCAAAAGCTCTTATGACATTATTTTTCAAAGGCTAAAAACTAAAGTCTATGACCAGAACTCGCATGATGATTCGAGCTTTTTTTTTTTCTTAAGTAGATGCAAAAATTAAAATTTTATTTTTAATCCACGTTTTTGTTGTTGTTGCAATTCTCACTTCTGGAATTTCCACTGGTAGAAAAAAGCTACCACACTGGCAATTTATTCTGCACTTTGATCAATTTATTTTTGACTTTTATATCTCTTAGATGTTTGCCTCAGAAAGCACTTTAAAATAATTGAAAATATTGAAAGTATTTTAAAGCGTTTAGGATGTTCTGGTTTAGCTATGTATTTATTTTACAGAAAATAAACACCCGAGTATTTACTGAGAAAGTTTCCCAACACCCTGAAAAAATAAAATAAATCCTTTTATTTCAGAGGGACCCACAGTGACCCCTGGTGGTGGTTTAGGTCTCTGAAGCTTTCCAGATTTTTTCTTTTCTTTTCTTTTTTTTTTTTTTTTTAAACTTTGTTTCAAGAGGTTGTGAGCACTCTGTATCCTACCAGCTCTGGGAAACTCTCTCTGCTGCCTTATTTTGAATAAAATACGAGATAGTTTTCTCTAAAATCAAAAAGACAATCATCTACTGCCCATCCTCTCAAGTTAGGTGCTTCTGCCAGACACCAGAGACAATTCTGAAAGTTTATATATATGAAAGGAAGTCATTTCTGTCATCAGGGATTACATTAAAGTGAATCTCATTGTTAGAAGTTGCACTTTTTTTGGATGACATTGAACTCTATTGATCTGAATCAATAGATTTGAATTTGAACTCAAACTTCTGTTTCACTGTAAACTTTAGAGAGACAACTTTTGTTGGGATCTGAAACTTCAATTTTCATAACTTTGCAGTTTTTCCAAGTACAAAAACAAACCTCTTCATGTGATTCTAAATTTATTCATTGTAATTTTCCCTACAGGCCTTTAGGTCATTTTTTAAAAGCAGACGAGTCATTTTCAAAAATCAAGTTAAAGTTGAATGTAAGGAATAAAGCTTATTCCTTTTTTAGTTTGATCAAATGTCTTAAACTGTCATATCACATGTCATACAAGTCAACTGATCTGATAGTATATTGTTAAATATCAGATGTGTCCAAATTCAGGAACTGTGGGGGAAAAAGAACTGAAGAGAAAAACCAAAGGAAAAAGAAGAAGTCCAAATTCAGAAGCTACATCTACTTGGCTGACGTAGGCCGGGTCCTTTGTTGACCCAGAAAACCAGAAGTGACCAACTATGAAATTGGATGGCTTACCCTTTACATTTTGATTTCCCACCATTCCCTCTTTCAATGTCCTATCGCCAAGTAACCGTGACAGTGCTAAACACAAACTGGTAAAACTGGAGCTCAAAATCTTGCTTGTAATTTTTGTACCACCATTTAATATATTTATATTTAAAACTATTCTCCGTCTTCAGCTTCATCCGCTATCGTTATAAGAACTAAAATCTCCCGTTCAACCCACAATGAAACTCGATTGGATGGTTTAAGAAGGACACATCAGAATCGTCTCACATTCAGTGAAAAGAACGAATTAAAGTCAGCCACATTCGGTGAAAACATCATCGGATCTGGAGAGCCGACGGTCGCATCGATGTGATGCGATATGCGACACTCGAAGGATTCAGACCCTGAATTTGACAGATACTGTGATGAGCAGTGCTTTTAAAAATGGATAAGGTTTTACAAAAACAACATAAATGTGCAACTGTGAAGTACGTAGACTTCAAGAAATGAGTTATTCATTGGCATAAAATAGGCCATGAACTGGTACGAAAGGTAACACTGGCCAGGTAATTAGTTTAGTCTGTGGGTGTCGTAGCCTCTCAACTGTCATTTTCAAACACTCAAGGTAATTTAGAGTGTTTTTCATGACTGAAAATTATTTGTAAACTGTCAAAGCCATGTTTTATTTATTTATTTTATTTTATAATTATATAAAAGTCTAAAAGCCTTTCAACTGGGTGGTAGTGTGCAGAAATAGGTGCAGGAAGGTTCAGCCATTTTCTTTGTTTGCTTTGTCAGTTGTTGAGTTTTTAAAACCACAGGAGTGGAACATCCACCTTTTGGAAAAAAACCCTAAAATCTCTTCTGCCTGTACAATACATTTATTAATAATATTAAGAGCAGTATGGAGCCATACTTAAATATGTTTTCTTCTCTTTTCTTTCTAATACAACAGTCAGTATAATGAGGCATGACCTGTGTGTTAATAAAGACGGATGTTATCTACATGACACTAAGAAACCTACAAGCAAAATAAAAAACAAAACAAAAAAAAAAAAAACGGTACAACAGACTGGAAAACAAAATAAAGCAAAGAAAGATGCAACAGAAATCCTAAAATGAATTCAGTCCACAAGAACAGCTGGAGGACGATGGTTCTGAAGAATACGAAGGCTTCGGCCGGCCTGCTTTCCCTTTTGTGAACCAAACCAGTTCAGAAGGAAACTGCTCGTTTCACATTATTATTTCAAATGGAAATGAAATGTGAAGACGAATTCCAGTAAGTTTGATAAGGAGTTATGGCATCGAGACAAACATTTCCCAGTAATCAATCCTTACAAACTGGGAGAAAAAGTTGGATAACATCTTCTTGTTATTTTTCTGCTCTGCAGTATAAAAAGCCTTCAATTTCCGATTTTATCCCGGTGGAGGTTTCGGTTCATTGTTAAATATGCAGGCATCTTCAAACAACACGTAGGGTAAAAGCAGAACTAAAAACAAAAATTGAACAGAAATAAATCAGTGGACCCACAAAACAACGTTCTACTGAGTAAAAAGAGGCTCAAAGCGCTGCACCACTCCTCACCATCCAGTCACATTCCATCTGAAAACAGGCCAACACTACTGGTTTCAGGTTTTTAAATTTCATTTTACACATTATTACCGATGATGTGATTAGATTTGAGTTGGAAAATGAACCTGAGCCTGGACTGTGTCCTTATTCAAACATTTCATTTGTTTCAACCCCTTCCCTTCCAGCCTCCTCCTTTTGAATGTGTTAACAGTCTATTCACCAGCTAAAAACAAAAAAAAATAATAACCAACAAAGTGTTTTTTGTTTCTCCTTTTTTTTAAACTCTTAAGGCAGCAATATTATACATTTCATTCAGCTGAGTTATTTCAGATCAGACGCTGTATAGTTTTTTTTTTACAGTATTACGACGTAAATCTCCGCAGTGAGCACTGCTTCTCCACAGACTTTATGGAGAAGTCAGTGACGGCGAGAAAGCAAACTCATCCTTCCTCCACGTCTCCTCCAGTTCTGTTTAACGTCCTCAGAGGACGGCAAAGGTTCTGGTCCGACAGTGGGAAGGGGACGGAGGCGGAGCTGCTGCTGATAGTGGTGTCCAGGTTTGGTGTGGAGCTGTTGCTGGGGTTACGGCAGACGGAAGCTTAGTCCAGCGGTTTGCCTCCGTCGGCCTTCTGGTCCAGGCGGCTCTTGCTGCTCTTCACCATGTAGATGAAGTAGGTGAGCGTCTCCTTCTCGTTCACAGGTATATTCCTGAAGTGACGACTCACGGTCTGAGGAGAAACAGAAAAGAGGCTAAAAATGAATAAAAAGGTGGTCATTTGAGGTGACGTTCCCGAGCTAAACCACTGCTGGACCCGGAGTTAAACGGAGAAATATAACAAGCTGGGTCACATCACATCATCTCAACAAGGGGTGGGCCATACAAACGTAGAAAATCGAGATTAAAAACATTTATTCTAGGTAATAAACTGTTTAGCAGGACAGTGACTGCATAGCACAGCATCCATGGTGCCACCATCAAATATTGTCTTGAAAAACAACCTGATCTGAAATTAGCTTCTTCGAGACACCATTTACTTAAACTTTGTAAAATTGACTTTTTTTATGTAAAATTGACTTTTTTTAGTTTTACATCTTGTTATGTTATTTCCTCATCAAAAACATACCTGGAGTTTTGCCTCGATTCTTTCATGCATGTTTGAGAAATCCTCTAAACTCCCGTGGCAACCATTCAGCTGAGCAAACGCCTGGGTGGACCTAGCCCCACCTTTGAGGTGCAGCTCCTCCTCTGAGCAACAGTTTCCAAGCTTCCTCCTCTCAGAGCAGTATTCCCCCTCTACTCCCCCATTCACTTCCTCCAGACTAGCCAGCAGCAACTAGCAAACACCTGGTGGAACTGCAAATCTACTGAGCTCATTATATCAGCTACTTCTCACTGCAACGCTGGTAAAAACATTGTTAAATGGTTAACAGAGGGGTTGTTATGCTGTTGTTATAGGCAGAAAGAGGAGGAGTTTTTCAAGAGACAGAGGCCCAATTTCAAGGCATTAAATTGGAAAGTAAAATTTATTTGAAGTCATATTTGATATATACAGTATTTTTATTACAACTGACGGTGACAGTTATTTGATTATGGTATAAAATGAGATTATATGCCAGGAAAATACATGATACTGTCCCTTTAAAAAAAGTGATTTATATCATCATCTGCAGAGTAATTGCATTTAATCATATTTTAAAATGTACTCATTTTTATTGGTACGCCAATGGAACCAAAAGTGGAGAAAATAGCGAGAAGAACATTTGTGATCATACTGTCAGTTTTTTTTTTTTTATTTAACATCAATAGCATATTTATCATGAAAAAGATAAGTAAAAATTCTCATCCCAGTAAGAGATTTTTCACAATAAATGTCCATCTGTTCCAGTAAATACTTAATCCTCTCCTTTGCCTTATTAAATTTCTGCTAAGGATGCAAAGCAAAGAGACCTTATTTGACTTTATGATTACAGTTCTAAGCAGTTTTGGAGACTTCTTCTGGACCCAGCAAACAGTTAGTGGGTAAACAATTTTCACCGCTCAAAATGGGAAGTAGTTAGCAAAAGGCTGATGAACCATTTCTTTCCATTATATCCCAGCTAAAAATCATCTCAATATCCCAATTGTATATTAATTAACCAAAGAGTTTGTGGTATGTTAGCGTGGATCTATGTCTATGCTCAAACACTGTAGTGACAACACATGTGACAACAACAGTTGTAAACTATTTACAAAGAACTAAAACCTCATGAAATATTTCAAGTTACAAAAGTGTTGCTAGACTGTTGGGGTCAAAAAAATGTCCAATGCATGTTTTTTTTAGTTTTTGTTTTTTTATCTCCCATAAACTGAATGCAACTGTGTGAGAACCTCATTTGGCCGCGACTAAAATGATATGCAGAATTGAGAACATGACCATTTGGTTCCAACCATTTCAAACACATTTTACATGTATCTCGTAAATATCGACACCCTGAAAATAAAACTGCTTGTTTCTAATTGTCTACTGTGTATTATGAAAAAGTAAAGTGTGAATTTCCACATCACTAACAGACGACATGGTAGGTCAAAGAAACATATAGAGCACCCCCTGGTGAATTATGTGGGAAATTACTTCAAATGGCTCACCTGTCCAGAATCAATGAAGGCCTGTAATCTAACAATAACAAACCGAAACTGACACCAAGCTTCTGAACCCAGGGGAAAATTAATTTAAAGTAGATGGAGGTGTTAATGCAGTTCCAACTAAGTTTGAGCACAGCATACTCTTTTTTTTTTTTTTCCATCAACAGCAAGACAAAACTCAAAAACACAATAACAAGACACATTTAAGACAAACTGAAGGATCTGACCAGTCTGTAAAAGAGTTTCCAACTGGATATAAAAGCTGATGTGTAACTTGCTATTGATAGAATGCTGTGTGTGCGTGTGTGTGTGTGTGTGTGTGTGTGTGTGTGTGTGTGTTTACCTCTGCCAGCTGGGCCTTGTTGAGGCCGGGTCTGGTCTGCAGCTTGTAGTGTCGCTTGTAGCGTCTCAGCGTGTTCACCTGCAGCTGGAACAGATCCACCTGAAAACACCAATACAGCGATGAGAACGTTTTACGTCGAGAGGCAGAAGACGGCCTTCTGATCTGTTCTTTGACCAGTGGCAACATTGAGGAAGTGAACAATTGGTTTTACAATAAAACCATGTAGGAAAGATGTGTGAAGAAAATCTCCATGACTTCAGGTATTTTGGTTGTGCAGCTGCAAAACAAACTTGAATCATCACCCTCCCGCCACCTCGCCTCACATGTGGTTTGAGGTGTTTGGTTGCCACCTGACATGACGCTGTGAATTGCTACTGAGCTGGTCTCGTCTGTCCAAAGAAATGAGTCAGATAAAACTATGCAAATCTAAATCTTGCTGGATCTCCTTCTACCCTTCCAAACAAGTCATTCTTGTTCAACCTTTTCCTGTCACGTTTTGAACTTTTACATGCTGAGACGTGTAGTTTCTGGCTATTTTGGAGTTTCCCTGAGCATCGCACATGCTGACTTTGGGCTGAATTTTCAAGAAAAATTCTAGAAATAAAAGGTGTACTTTGTTTACATTGTATGTGAGTATATATTGTAATCTGCTTTGACTGAAAAACATTTTGTTATTGCAACTTATTGAGCAGGTTTTCCTTGTGTTTTGTGGACTTCCGTTCTGCAGTTTCTCTCTCTGAAACTAGAGTGTATTCTTAAAGAACTGAATAATACACAAACTGTTATTCAGAGCATCTGAATGTTTCCATTACTTCAGATCATATGCATAATGTTAACGATCTGGTGCCCCACATATATGCATTGAATCAAATCTTAGAATGATAACTAGTTTACTTTTGAAGCAACATTTACACACGCCAGCTGGTGTGAGAGCGCCGACCAGCTGCAGCAGCCAGCTTACCTCAGGCACTTCCACATCATGGTCAGGGGATTCCCCTCCATCATCACTCGTCTTCCTCTTTCTCTTGTTGCGGACGCTCTGGATGAAGTTCTTGTGAAAGTCACAGATGTAGAGATGCCGCACCTGGAAGTTCAGGAAAACAACTCCAGTTCAACCACTGGAAAGGAAAGCATATTTCTGCCACCATTATGGCAAAGATTTTAAAAAGTCATGATTCTGAGAACACTGAAGTTCTGGAAAAAGTCACCTTTTCAGCTGTTTGGTAATACTTTTATTCACAAAAAAATATCACTCTAATATTAGGTTAACATTGTTTTAGCCTAATATTAGATAACACTGTTTACAGCAGCTGACAGCAGGAAAATATCTTAGCAAATACACCACCTAATTAACCCACTTATAACAACTTATTATTTTGTTTAAAAATCCAAATTAAACATAGAACTATGGATGAAAGATGAAATATTTATATTTCGTCTGGATTTGTATAAATAAAACCAACAATATTACGCCCGTGTTTGTGAGAATACAGCGAGACTGTGAAAATAAGGCGTTTTAGTTGAAGGTTAGCATTTTGTAAGAATCCCATCTCATGTCCCACCCGCCTAGTGGAAGGGCAACATTTCCAAGTTAAAAAGTTAGTTGTTTTCAAAGTTACTCATGTTTGTGTTTTGTAGTACCAACACGGTACTGCATTAAACGTGTTGCACGTTTCCTAGAAGTAAACAGATTCCTGCTTTGAACGTGATAAGAGCTATTCTTTTACCCGATACTGTAACGGTCTTTGCCAGTTGTGGTCTAACTTGATTCATTAGTTGTTCAGTGTCACTAAGAATCTTCTTTCATTCCCCTGTAGTGTCATCAGTTGTTTTTACCGATGTATTTTCATCGGCGAAAAACCACAAAATTTGGCCCTGCTAGCTTAGAAAAGCTTAATAACCACAAAAAAAAAAAAAAAAAAAAAATGAGATTAAGCAACAGACAGAGGATAGGGGGTGTGTTAGAAGATGATGCGGGCCGACAGTGCTGTCCTACATAACGCCTGACGGTTAAAGTCTCAGTCAACATGCGGGACTCCGTAAACACCAGCAGATCGACAACAGCTGAGGAGTTCGAGTCCCAAACTTATTTTTGTTACGGAAATTCCAGTAAACATTCAGGGGAAAAAAAAGGGGGTCTTACACTCTTGTCGATGTCCAGCTTCAGCTTCTTCTGCGATATGCTCTTCTGAATTCTCTTGCTGAAGGAGGCGTTTCCAGCCGAGCGGCCGCAGCGCTCCCCGTCCTCGATCAGACAGCAGCTTTGGCCGTAAAACGGTGGAGCCGGCGGGCCGTCGTGGCTGTCCTCTTCTGTGCTGAACCCATTCATTCTGCGCGGTTGCGGTGAAATACAAGTCCAAGCAATAAATATTCACCAGAACAACGTTTGTAGCCGACTACACGTTGTGCTGTTTTTTTTTTTTTGTTTGTTTTTATACTAGGCGACCCGACAGTTGGCTAGCCAAGTAGCTAACTCGGCTTAGCGGCTAATCCCGGAGCTAACAGCCTTCGTCGTCTGTGTTTCTGACCGACTCGAACTGAGATGCCTCCGGGTTAAAAACATTCCACTCATCGGATTCACGGGAGTTAAAACAAACCGCGGCTAGCGCTGTTTAGCTACGGTGCTAACCGGCGGAAGAAGGTGGAAGAGCCGCCGCTGAGGCTGGATGGAATTCCTTCGGTAAGAACCACCGCACTCTGTCCCTGCAGTCGCCCGTTACTCTGTCGTCAACGACCTCATCTGATTTCTTCACCAAGAAGCGACAACTGGTCACCACAATCAAAGCATCTTTAACGGAATTCTAACAGTTGACACCTCCAAAACTGCGACACTCTTTTAGAACTGCTCGGTACAATTGAACATGCTCCGTCCGTGTGGCGGAAGTTCTTGCCCTGGACGGTGATTGGCCAACTTTTTCCTGAAGGCGGGCTTAATTTACAAAATCTATATTCTTATTTGCTGTAGCAAACATCAGTTTTCAACCGTTTTCTACTATGAAAAGGCGTTTAATATGGCGTTGTAAACAGATCAGATGGCCTTTTAATTACGCAGGAGCACACATAGGAAATTAAATATTAAATATATATTAAATATATGTGTAGCTAAGTTTCACAGTTAAGTTATTATTCGAGCTTCAATATTATAGTTGAAAATTCGATAGATAGATAGATAGATAGATAGATAGATAGATAGATAGATAGATAGATAGATAGATAGATAGATAGATAGATAG
>CAEGAE010044308.1:0-20622 GCA_903067095.1 Girardinus metallicus
ATATATATATAAATAAAATATATTAGACATAGTTACTGTTCCTGACTGTAAAATTTTGAGTTATGGCTCCTTACATAAAATGACACCCTGGTGATATATTTCGTAAGGAGAACCTGACCAAGGCATAAGCACAACTAACCGTGGGTTATGGCCTCCAGACCAGTAGGGGGCTCCCAAGAACACTCAACTTCTCACACCAAATAAAGCGGTAACGCTTTATTTGACGGGGTGTGCATAAGACTGACATGACACTGTCATAAACATGACACCTGTCATGAACATGAAGGAGTTTTTATGAACGTTTATGACTTGTCATGAAGTGTCATTCAGTAAATAATGACACTTTTAATGCAAAGTTGCTCTACAAGTTGCTTTAAAAGTCCAGTGAAAAGTGCCAATTTTGCATGAAAATATCATTATTTACAAAATAATGCAAAGTTGGCACTTTTAATGGACTTTCAAGGCAACCAAACAGTAAGAGCGTCACAAATGCATAAAACAAAAAACTTTGCGAGTCGTCTTGAAATGGAACTGACTGGCCTCAGTCACCATGGTTACATCTACAGGAAACAGAGGAAAACCTGAGAAAACCCCACCGATGCTAGCAGCGATGGGGTTGCTAGCATCGTGTTGTGAAACCTGGCTCTGAGCCAACATTCAGCACACTGTTGTGATAAGCTTGTAGAACGAAGCTGCTCTCTCATTGTTACGACGGCGTGTTAGGGCCACTGTACACAAAAATACATAGGAGCAAAAAAACCCTCAAATTGCCTAGAAAAAGAAAACAAGAAAATTTCAGGTTTTAGTTTTTTGTTTTAGCAAATTTTCAACACTTCAAACTCAGAAACGTCATTGTTTTTTGTACAACATTTCTGAGCGAAATCTCAAAAACTATGCGAACTTGTGTAAAAATGTATAAAAAAAGGCAGAAATTTGCTCCCCTTTTTTCCTAACTACAATGGCCTTAATCGTACTTTATTCAAACAGTAACAAATCGAAATAATCTATCAGATTTAAAACACAAAAGGTTTTGCCTGATTTAATACCATACAAACAGAAAAGAATTGAGTCTATGCTTCTTCTTTTTAAACCTCGTCTGTAAATATCCGTCTCAGCTGTTATGCAGCAGAAAAACTGATCAATTCCATAATAATGGTCCATAAAATTGTGATTAATAGTAACTGTTAAGTGTTGCTACTTTCTTATTCTCTGGTGTTTTTCCTCTTTCTGATTTCTCCATTGTGTGTGTGGGCGTGTGTGTGTGTGTGTGTGTGTTTTTTTTGTTTTTTTTTTTAACAATCCAATCTGGCCTCCCATTGAGGTTAAAGCCGATAGTTTTTTTTTGTCATTTATCGAGTAAACCTGTGTTTTCAGTTTAGCGGGGATCTGATTAAACAGCTCTGTACAAATTCTCCGTATCTGCTGTGCTTGCGGTCGCTCTGGGAGCGGCACACTCTGCTGCAGGATCTGTTGCTGTCGGTGGGAATGTTCGGATCAAATTTCTTCAAGCAGTGGAGCCATATTTCACAGAGAAAAAAAAAAGAAAAATCAAAAAATCCCCAGTCTTAGTTAGGGGGTGGAAATACGGCTCAGGCATGAGGAGTTCGACAGTAATGAGGATACAGCTGTGCATATAAATGCAATATTTGATTTGTTACCTTAACCAGTCCCCTTACCCCCCCCCCCCCCCTCTGCTCCCACCCCCAGCCCTCTCCAAGTGCTATGCTTTATTGTGTGCATGTGAATGTGGTCATTATCTTGAAAGTTAGTTTGCATATTTGACACGTTTGTATTGCTGTTTTACTACTTCAAAACTGCCTGGGTGTAATTAAAAAAAAAAAAAAAAAATCAACAGAGGAGTAGCTGATGCTCTTAGATTATCAGTAAATTTCCCGCCTTTTTTTTTTTTTTCTTCCTGAGCGTCGTAAGAGAAAACATCCGGCGCGAACGGGATCGCGCGTGGATTCGTCCCGTACGAAACATTAAGATCTAGGCGTGTGAATTTCATTACCATCTGCTGCGGCGTTTCACGGCGATATAAAATGTGGCAGCGGCCCTCATCCATATAAACATGTCCTCATCAGGTATTCCTCCGGTGCAGGACTAGGTGTTAACTTCTCAGACCTGGAGGTAAATCCCTCCCCTCCCCTCCCCCGCCTCCCCCCAACCCCCATATAATGTTAATTTAGTTACTGCGCCGACATTTACTTGAGCGCCGTTGCGATCCGTCACGGAGCAGACAGCCAAAAAAAAAAAAGAAAAAAAAAAGAAAAACCCTCAAACTTCAAAATGTCCTGATGAAACCCTCCCTTATAAGTTCTTCTTTTGACCCATTTCCCCCCCCCAACCCCCAATAGTTGTGATGCCTGCTGCATAAGCGACACTGGCCATCAGTCACACGCTAAAATTAAACCAGGCCACTGCCCACGTTAAACCTCGGCACTCATCAATCGCATCAAGTTGCCATTTTCATGCAACAGAAACAGGAAATTTAAATTCAGTGCGCGTGGTAAATTGCGGACAGCGGAGGGCGCGCGTGTTGGGATAATTACGTTCAATTCGGAGGACACATTTTCGTGGTCAAGTGAGGTGAAGGGTAGTTTTCTTTTCTTCGAGAAACCTGTAATCTGGCGCGTGCGCTTCGCTGAGTGGATCAGGGTTGCAGAAGCTTTGATGGATAGACAGAGACGTAAAAACAAGGTCTCTTGTCGTGTCTGTTTTTTTTTTTTTTTTTGCCCTGTCGCTTCAGAGTTACAGCATTAGAACATGTTGACATGGTGTCAGGTGAAACCACTCAGGGGTGATAAATGACACCCTGGAGTTGAAAGGCAAAGCTGCCTTTTTTCTTTGTGCTAATTTAACACGTTGACATTGATATCTGTCAGTTTCTCAGGCAGCGAAATCTTGCGCATATCTTCTTGTGTATAACACAAAGTTGAGCGACGCTGTCAGAGCTCGTCATGGCAACAAAAACACCGTGATTAAGTTTCATTTGCACCTCGCCAAGAAGTCGTATCGTTTTTGAACTTTCCACATGTGTCGTGTCACAACCACAAACTTTCAGGTATTTTATTCGGGATCTCATGTGAGTCAAAAGTAGTGCGTGACCGTGAACCTAAATGTTATATTTTTTAAATAAATGTATGAAAAATGTGGTCTACATTTGTATTATTGGGTTAATTTTGATCAATTAATTACATAGACTTTAACACGGTAGAAACTTTAATGAACTTAATCACTTTTTTTTTTCTTCATGCTAAAGTTCCCATCTGGAACCTTCATAGTCACGTGTTTCTGGTACGCCCGGAAATCTGACGCACAAGTGAAATCCGCAAATGGTAGGTGTGGTTCCATTAACCCAGTTCCCAAAGTGTTGGGCGTGCCCCCCCAGGGGGGGGGCGCAGTGCCATTGCAGGTGAGGGTGCGGGAAGCAGTATGGATGAATGAAAAAAAAAAAAGAAACAGTTACACAAAAGTGTTTCACTATAAAGACGGTTTATAGTTTGTTTTGTTGCAACCTGAAATGTGAAATAAACTTCAGTGCAGTTTGAAAACAAATTATGTGTATAGGTTTATGTCTGGTTGAACGATGTGTGCACAGTTGATGTTTTTTTTATTTTTTGGGGGAGGGGGGATTCTATTGTAATCTAGGGGGGCCCAGAAAATCTCTGGGTACCACTGCATTAACTGTACAATTACACAAACTGAAACTACGAAGACAATTTTACTTTATTCAATAAAAAAAATTAATAAATAAAACGTACGTTTTCGCTAAAGTCACATGTTTACCTGCCGGATATTCCCAATGGAAATGACACAGTAGTTGAAGTAACAGGTGGATGATGTGGCAAGAGTCAAATAACTGACATTAGCGAACGCTCTCCATTCAATCTGACTCGAAGCAGAACGGGTATGAGCAAGTCTTTAAATGTGCAAAGCTGATAGAGACGAACCTCAAAACACCTGCGGCTGTTAATGCATCTTAGTGGATTGTCGTTGCGGCTGAACGCAAATGCGTGTCATCCCAGTACAACACACTGGATAGGATTTAACATGATGGAAAAAAAAAATTCAAAAGGACGTGAACATTTTTACAAGGGCTGTAAATGCATTTTGTAGTCACACAAGGAAGTACATCAGGACCAGTTACAGTGTTATGTTAAATATATTTAAAAAAAAAAGTTTTAGTGGTTTCTCTGGCAATATGTGAAGGGAAATATGCTGTTAAATATTCATCCCGAGGCCCTTTAATACAGTGGATTGCCTCAGTGCGAGCAGCCTCATAATGTTAGAATGCATTAGCTCCAAACTACACAGCTAGATCTTTTAGCTTTGTCTGACAGCGAGTTTTGCTAATGCCACACTTTTTTGCCTTTATAACAAGAGCTGCGTTTTTTTCAGTGGAGGAAAGAACTCAGGCCGTTTCTTTAAATTACCGGAGGATAAAATGAAGAAAAATTGGATCAACTCCCCTCCCCAATCTGTCAGAGAGATTGCGGGTTACACTGGGCGAACTAAAGAGCCAAGTTAATAAACTCGTAATGCAAACGCTTGGCTGCTACGTGTGTGGCAGCCACACGTAGCAGGCGGGATTGGTTTTATTAGCTCACAGTGGCTATGTGAGAGGATCCCTGTTACCGGAGAAACACTGGTGATGCATTTTTAACACGCCGGCTGGGAACACGGTACAAACAGACTACAGATATTGCTCGACGGTTAGTTTATGGGTCTTAGATGTGAACAAGCTGTTTGAACAAACTACCAACTATCCCATATGTGGTCTGCTGTTTAATTTTAGCCGTGAATCATGAAGTTTCATCAATGTGCTCATTATAAATTATAGAATTTTGTCGCAGTATTTTGTGCCATGTCTTGCAAATGGTTGTTGTCCACACAGCATACACTTGTAAAAAGGCACCCAACCATTGGCTTTGAAAACTTCCAGAGTAGCAAGACAAGTATTCTTTCCTCATGGGAGTTATTTGGTCCAGTCTGGAAGCAGCAGGGATGTACAGCCATATTAAAACGCAGAGGGTATTAGATGTTTTGGTATTCACACAGAAAATTTAATTGAAGCTTTTTGTGCATAAAGTCATAAAATTCTGAGAATACAGTTGAAATAGTAGAATAAAGTAGTATTTACAAGAATAACGTCATAACATTGCAACTTTATTCTCAAGATATGACTATTCTCATTATTACAACTTTATTCTCATTATACTACGACTTTATTTTTATAATTTCATTATGTTGTTATGGTAATTGCATTTATTTATTTTTCTTAGTATATCCCCAATGCCTATTTATATGTATAACTAGTTTTATTGTTCAGGTAATTACATTTATTTTTTTGTGTGTGTTATGATAATTAAACTCTCACCAAAAGAAAAAAAACTACCTGGGCGACTTCAATGGTGTTCCATGTTGCTCCATTTAAAAAAGGACAAAATTAAACTTGTGGTTTTAACAAAGGCGTGTCAAACATGCACCAAAAGTGAAGCCAGGCTCTTCTTTCAACTGGTGGTTCAGTTTCCGATCCACTACAAACAAGAAGCCAAGAGAAATTTAGCAGATGAATCGAAATATGAAGCAAGCAGTGAAAACTGGGTGTTTGGTTCTTTCGTGCTTACAGAGGAAAGTCTTTGCCTCACATTGTGGCGCCGCTGAAACCGTCCTGAGTGAAGAAACAACAAAGATGTAGCACCAAGTATGATGCTACGCAAACTTTTAGACTCTGATCCAGTCGCAAAAAAAAAAAACACAAAAAACTTTAGTTTTGACTTAAACTTGACAGTCAGGACTTTAGTCCTATAAATAATCTTTATTCCTCTAATGGGGGATGTTCCACCTGCTCATATTTTACTGTGAAAGGTTGAGCTTGATTTATAAGCCAATGACATTTACAGAGCGTGGGCTGCTTATAGCAGTTTTCTTCATGTTAGCACTAGCTTCATTATAACGACCGCACATTTGTCTCTCTGACTGAATGATATATCAGGCGACTTTGGGTAACTTCAGAACAAAATTAACTTGGCTTTCCTCCGACACAGTCATAGCAACAGCACTAGTATTAAGTTTTCAGGTCCACATGATGGAGGTAATCCTTACTGAAGTCAAGGAGTTTTTGGTCGATTAAAAACTTTTGATGTACAGGAGCTAGGTCTCCACGGCAGCGTCCTTAGAACACCTCTGTCTAAGGAGGAGAAGACAAAAGTTTTCTTGCTGCTGAGAAAACCTTGGAAGTAACTTGGAGTTGAGGTACTAATGGAGAATTTGGAGGTGATGGTAGCTGCGTTTCCATCGACTATAGAGTTGCGCAAATTAAAATTACGAAAATAAATTTGCTTCCTGGAAACACGGCAATTTTGAAAAAGCTCACGTTTTTCGATGCAAAGACTGGGCACTGGGATGAGGTGGTAGATGTACTTTGTGCCACTGGAATGGATCAAAATACATTGTTTGCACCACACGTGTCACGGGATCAACAACCGAATGTTACTACTGGCGGAAATGCCGAAGAAGACAACAAGAAGTCGTATTCTGTAGAATTGCACAGTTCACACTCGCATGCCGACCATGACAGATATTTATTTTTTCCATTGCTGTTAAGACAGCTGCTTCATCACTTCCTGTTCCCTCTCTCATCATGTAGTTTATAGCAGTCATTGGAACATACTTCATGACACTTAGCACAAGGTTTCTGGAAAATCACTGAAGTTGCAATATTGCGTAAAAGCAACTTTTTTGAGGCTTTACATCATGCTATGTTGTTATTTCTTCATTGAAAACATACCTGGATGTTGTCTTGATTCTTCCATGCTTGTTAAGAGAAATTCTTTCATTTCTATTCAGAGAAGCCCTCTTCTGTGAATACCCCATCAGCTCCTTCAGACTAGCCAGCAGCAATTAGCAAACACCTGGTGGTACTGCGCATCAGCTGAGCTCATGATACGAGCTACTTCTCAATGCAACTCTGGTAAAAATGTTAACAAAGGGTTAACAGAGGAACCATGTTGTGATGACTTCCTGAAGGTGGAGCTTCAGACAGAGTAGGAGCCTCTTAAAGAGACAAGAGGCCCAATTTCAAGGCGTTCAGTTTCAAAGTCAAATTTCTTTAAAGTAATATGCATTGTCATAACAGCTGAAGTTAACATACATACTTGATTGTACTATTAAATGGAAAATACTTACATCTGCCCCTTTAAGATTTGGACTAAAAGTCAAGAAAAGAAAAGCAGACGATATGAACACATGGATCAACTGGTGTTAAAGTCATTAAACAGATCAAATCAAAAACATTTTGATTTATTTATAAATTTAAAATTAAAAGCTGATAATCTTTTTATATTATTTTTGAATCTGAATGCATATTTATTTTTCTAACAGAGCAAATGTTACACTTTCTAAATGTTCAAAAAGAGTTAACTTCTTTCCATGTTGAATTAAAGGTTATGTTATTTTATCTACAATATTAAAATTACAGTTACATTCGACAAATTTAACAAACAATATGGGAACTCAACTGTCAACCTAGTGCGATGTAGTGTCATTATTTCAGTCAATCATGGCTTGAACGAAGTAAGACCCGACTGGGATCAGATTTTATGTTCCGCAAATATCAACTCATTCGCCTGCAGCGCTTCAGAACTTTTTAAAGTTATTCACAGCTTTTTTTTGTCCGTAACAATGGAGTTAACGAAGCGGCTAAATGTGCTGGTGTAGGTAATCAGAGCCCATTTCTTCACTTTATTCACCAAATCTTTGAGCACTGAAGGCTTGTAAAAAGTCCATATCTGCTGTGCAAAATACCTTTTGTTTACATGTGAGAACGCTGACCACACGCATTTCACATGAAGCACTTTGTGTCACATCAATAAGGTAGAAATTTTTTTTTTTTTTTTTTACTTTTACCTAACATATTTTAATTTGGAGCTCACAAATTTAAATATGTCTCATAAATAGACATCAAGTTACACAAGTTTGAATTTATCTCATATATAATATCTTGTATCCATTATGAATGGATTTTATGAAATGGCTTTATTTGCTCATACCCTTTTCTCTGTTCCTGGCCACTGAACATCTGTTCAACGCATGTTTAATTATGGAGCATCTATAAAGTAGGATGGATAGTTTGTAACAGCCAAATCTCTCTCTTTTTTATTTTTTTTTTTACATTTTATTCAAATCATAGTTTAAAACATTATTGTGCCAGGAGCTTACCAATGCAGAAACACGCAGCTGGTTTACATAAAGTACAAAAAAATAAAAGGCACCGCAGAACAGTAAATTTACTTGATCCAAAGTGGGCCAATAGGTAATGAGCTCACACAGACACAAAACCAGCCGAACCCCAATCTGGTGGGATCAACCTGACGAAGGAGCGCAGACAAATAAATGCAACAGAGACACAAAAGAACTAGTTCTGCACTATAAAAGGTGTGAGTAATGTTAACCGGGAATCTGGAC
This sequence comes from Girardinus metallicus, assembly GCA_903067095.1. Taxonomy (NCBI): domain Eukaryota; kingdom Metazoa; phylum Chordata; class Actinopteri; order Cyprinodontiformes; family Poeciliidae; genus Girardinus; species Girardinus metallicus. Next base: position 8,470 of record CAEGAE010044308.1, read on the forward strand.
ACTTGAAACTAATGGAACAAAAGGTCTAAAACCAGCACTGAATAATAAAGACTAAATCAACTGAACAATATTTAGAGACAAGAGCTACAGAACAAAACACAAAAAGCCGTGGCTCACGACAGTTAGTGCCGTTGTTTGGCCCGTTCCAGATCAGGCGACTTACGGATCCGTTGGAAGTGATGTCTGTCAAAGCTGGGGATAAAGGCTGAAGGCTGAACTCGAACGCCCTCACACTCTGAATCATCTTGAGTGTCTGGCCCCCTGCTGCTCACAAAACCCTGTACATATTTGGCATCGAAAGGGATTATTTGATAGCAAGATTTCAGACTTGAGTGCTGCAGCAAGATGGAAACAGTTCTAATTCCTTTTGGCGCTTCTTCTCTCAACTTTCTTTTCTTCAGTTCGGTAAGGGTGAAAGACTCAAGGCGCACCGCTACGATGCACTGATCTGTTAAATCTGTCAGAATTGCTAATCTGCCTGACTATGTTGTTCTTATTTCACTAAGACCACATGGAAAATATCCACATACTTCTGACTGAAGTAACTTTGCTCAGGAATTTCACCTTCGTCCACCGTTTTGTCGCTCTTAATGCGTCTAGGGAACGACTCACTAGAGAACAGCAGGTCTGACATGCTATCACAAAACATGAACAACTGAGGAGCTACGTTTCCACTACAAATGTATGAAAACCTTTTGTTGACTTGTCGAGACTTGGTTCCGGTTTATGTAGGCTCTAAGAGTGAAAGAGAACAAAACTTTCATCATGTAACAGGAAGGCTGACAGGAGGGCAGCAAAAAATGCTATTTTATTATTTCTATGATGACACATTTGTCATGATGCATTAATAAATGTGGACCCAAATACAGCAGGCAAGAGATGTAGTTCTGAATGAATAAATAATAACCCAACTTACAAATGTGAAAATCCAGAGAACACAAGAGAAATCCAAAACAAAGACAAGCGGGAGACACCAGGAGATTGCATGGAAAAGACAGGAAGAGACTGGGCGAACCAGCAAGGAGTGACTGACAATGTAGGGCTTAAATACTGGGAGGTTGAATGGTGGACCAAAGGAACCGAGCTGATTGCTAACAGGTTGCAGGTGTGAGTGAAGGGAGCAGGAGGCAGACTGAGGAGAGAGAGAGAGAAACGTGGCACAGAGGGGGCGGGGAGAGTACAATAACTCAACTAAAGGAAACAGGAAAGAAAGAATAATTAGAAACAAGAAATAAACCAGACTGACTAAGGGAGAACTGAAGTGGAAATGGAAACGAAGCAGAACTAATAGAAAAAAAATTGAGGAACACAAAAAAAAAAAAAAAAAACTCAAACAACCCAAAATCACAGAGTTACACTAAGAACCTAAATTCTCTAGACCAGTGTTTCCTAAACCTGGCCCTCAAAGCAATTTCCCTGTTTTAATGCACCTCATTCAGCTGATTGCAGTTCAGCAAACACCTGCTAATTGAAATCACCTGTGCTGAGGCAAGAAAACACCTAAAACATGCAGGGCGGTGAGCCTGAGGACCAGGGTTGGGAAACCTGGAGGCTGCTCTTATTGTTACCCAAGCTGCTATCATTCTACATGCTAGAATTATTTATTTTATATTTTACAATATAAATGTACATTTTATGTTATTTTATGTTATAATTTAGTTTGATATGCAAACCTGCTTTAAATAATTTTGTCAGAAGAGTAGTTGTCTTTCTACCTCATGGTTGAGGGTTTGACTCAAGCCCCTCTGGCCCCTAACCTAAATTCACCTACCAGTCTCCATTTCAGCGTATGAATTTATGAGAGTGGCTGGGTAGATGAGATCATACTGTAAATCACTGAGTGGTCAACTCACTATCTCAAGAAAACTGTTTTCTCGTCATAAGTTAATTGGGAAATTAACTTATAACTAGTTTTCATGATGAGTTAATTTCCCAATTAACTTATGTTAATTACATAACAACCAATTTCCCAATGGTTTAACATATTGAGAAAACCATTGGGAAATTAACTCATCATGAAAACTATTGGCAAATTAATTTGTTATCAAGAAAACCCTTGGAAGATTTACTTGTTATCTTTAGAAAACCATTGGGAAATTAACTCGTTATATAGAAAACCGCTGGGAAATTAACTCGTTATATAGAAAACCACTGGGAAATTAACTCGTTATATAGAAAACCACTGGGAAATTAATTTGTTATATAGAAAACCACTGGGAAATTAATTTGTTATATAGAAAACCGCTGGGAAATTAACTCGTTATATAGAAAACCACAGGGAAATTAACTCATCTCAAGAAAACCATTGGAAAGTTTTATTTCGGGAAAACAAAGTTTTTCTCGATTTCAACTTATCTCGAGAAAACTATTGGAAAATTAAGTCGTTATGTCGAGAAAACCTTTGGAAAATGTGTCTGTACAACACGTCCTCTTTCTGACATGTTAGGGTGTGTGACTCACTTGTTGAGGTAAATATAATTTAACAGTTTTGAAATGTGCTAGAATGCAAATATATTGCTATACTAAGAATCATTCACGGCTTTAATGTTATTTTTCCTTCCACTTTTTGATCAATATTTTATTCCACTGTTCAAGTGTTTGCTACTCTGATACTGGCCTGAATGAGAAAGCGGTTTTTGGGGTAAAACATGGTGATGATTGTGATGGACCAACGGGTCACAGCAGCTTTTCCTGCGGCCGCTGAGAAGAAAGACAATTCTAAGAAGATCTGTATGTCTGCACTGTGTTCTCTTAAAAAAATAAAATAAAATAAAAGTCTTCTCTGTTGGGATTTACAAAAAAAAAAAAAAAACTAATTCCTAGGACAGATGACTCGGTCACAGTCGGTTAAAGACAGATTGGTTTCATCCAGGCAAATATTTTTAATGAGAGACAAAACGAAATGTGCTCTATAAGTGGCTGGATATTGCCTGTCTGCTTACACACAGCACAGCGGTCTAGTAACATATGTGTGTGTGTGTGTGTGTTTTTTTTTTTTTTTATCCAAACGCCGGTTCGTGTGTGTGTTCTCGATTCGAAACGGACACTGTGTTGAAGATTTCAATTTTAGGATTAGTTTGTTTGCAGATGACCAAGAAAATCATAGAGAACCAAACTGAAGCAGCGGGGTTATTTCCTAATTTGCATCTGCCAGCGCATATAATGCGGCATCCACGGGAGACGGAGCCACCGACGTTTTGACAAGTGTGACATTTACAAATAAATCTCTGGGGGCTGTGAGAGAGAGAGAAGCCCATACATGTTTCCTTTCCTGAAGGAAAGAAAAAAAAAACAGTGATGAAAGCGTAGAAGACGCGATTGATCTTCACCCGCTGCGTCTCTCTGCATTGCTGGCGACATCTGTTTTCCGTGTCACTTTCCATCTTGTCACTTTGTGTATTGTGTAATGCTCACCTTCAGGCTGACGGACCGATCTGTGTCCGTGTTAAAGTCTCGGCGTATGCTCTGCCTCAGCAGCTGAGGGCAAGGTCTTGATTGGTTGAGCTCCTTCCAGTCCACGTTTCACCAGATGGCTCCCCCTTCCCTTCAGCTGGAGCACTCTCTTTTTTATTTTTGTCCTATTTGCCTGTCTGTCACAGACACTTAGATTAGTGCTTTCACAAATCTGCAGTGTTCAAAGCTTCGACAGTAAAGTAGAACTAGGAACACAAGTTTGAATATGTTGTGAATTTTCTTCATTCTACGCAGACCGCAAATTATATACAAACCAGCGCCGTCGATCGATTGAAAAGTTTAGCTAGACTAATTACACTCTGGCGCTGTGATTAGTCACGATTAGTCACTATGTTCGGCTTTGTAAACTTGACATATTTTCAAAAACTTGCATATAAAAATGTCTGTTTTCCAGGTTTTCTTATTCAGGACAGTTTAAAAGAAGTCATTTTGTTGCAAATGTTAGCACAACTATTTCACGGTTTGGTGGAAGGACAATTCAGCATTGCAATATGTCCATACCACCTTGGATTCATCTCAACGTCCATTGCGGTGTTTTTTCAAAATCAAAATTCAGCGTTCAGCGAACCGCCCGACTCGCCTCGCTCGTCTTTTCACTTGTGTTTGCAGCTCAGCATTGTTGACCGCAGTACAAGACAACGTAACGCACTGCTGTGAAATAAGGGAGGTTTTTAGGTCAAATCGGGCAATATGATTAATCTGCAATATGTAATATTTACCAATTTAACTTTTTAGATGAATCATATGTGTTAGTGTTGACAGTCCTAATACAATATTTGGATAAGTGTCTTTTTAGCTTTTTGTTGCCTTAGGTGCTGACATAGTTCTGAATATTTGACCGTACCGTTTTACTCAATTGGTAGACCTAATTTAGATCAATTGGTTTTTCCTGACGTGGACCGAGATGAAAACTGGAAGAGGGTCTAACACCACCGTGCTTGACAGTAGGCACAATGTTCTGAGACCCTGACTCCATGAGAACATGGAAGAACTGTGTCCAAGTTTCAACTGTCTGAGGTTAGTTGTTCTCCTCAGGGGACAGAGAATCGGTTGGAATGATCAGAATCCAGGACACCGAAGCAAACAATATTTAAGCTCATCTGAAGCTGGATGGTGCCGGAATACCAGAAGGTGCACACCATGAAAAACGTCTTTACTTCAAAATCTGTTCCAACCATCCATCTTTACATCCTCTTTATCCTTGCTTGGTCACAGGGCGGGTGAACAACTGGTGACCAATGACACTTGGCACAGGTTGCCAGTCCATCACAGGGGGCAACACAAGATAACTAATCACTGAAACCCTTACACGGTCAGTTTAAAGTTGCCATTTAACCTCATGTAAGTCTGAACAGTGGGAAGAAGTTGGGTTACACAGAGTGAACGGAAGAACTTGTTGGTGCGAGGCAGCAGTGTTGACGCCTTCAAGCCCGACTTGAATATGCAGCTGCCCACTTTGAAAAGCTAAACACCTTTGGGAGAAAAGTACACCAGACGAGACAGAGATAGAGCCTTTTGACCTCGAGACGTTTGCTTGGAGGAGTCAAGTTGACTGTTGGCTGTCAAGCATAATGGTGGGAGCATCACTGATGGAACAATGAAGGAAGAAGACTCCCTTTTAGGTTTAGATTCAGAGATTCAGTAAGTAGTTAACACTTGGTCACAGCTGTGTATCGCCCACAAAATGGAGTTTGGAATGAATAAAGCAGATAAATTGCACTATTGTACTAGTCCTAACCCTCAAACAGTCATGGACTGTCTAACAGAGGAGTGTGTGCTAGTAAACTGAATCATTTAAATTGATTTGGACAGTTCTGGTAAGATGAAGAGTCAAATGTCCAGCCAGTGTGCCGAGACCTTGCTAAACAGAAAACTTCTCTTCTGTTTAAGGACATTTACTCAAAATATTAAAGGGGAAACTCACTATGAAACATAATTTGAGTCTGTGTGAATTAGATAAGAATAATTTAGGATTATACAATCATTCCACCCAGCAAAAAGAACAGTTCAAATGTGTTTTTAAAAGCAGCACGCCGGCACCACGCATGAACTTATTCTGGTAAATCTGCTGTACCCGGGGCTTTGTTTTTTTGTTTCTTTTCTTTTAAATAAAGTACATTTTACACTGAGCATTAAAAGTAACGAACAAACCCAAAAATAGAAAGAAAGGCTTTCATCGGAGCACTAAAAGGACTTCTTTTCCAAAGGTAGAGACCTTTAAAGAACCTACTTGCTTGAAAGAGTACCTCCAGGGGCTCTGCACATGCTTTTACCCAGTCATTTTTTCTTCTTTTTTTTTTTTTTTGTTGAATAAAGCTCGTCTTTTCACATGTGCAGCCTTGCGGCCCTTTGTCAGACTTCGCAGCGGTAGAGCAATGTCTTAAAAATGACCACAAAGTGAGCAGCGATGCATCAGATTCTCTGTCCCGGAGCTGAAATATAAGAAACTCCAAATTAGGAGACGAAGAAGAGCAATTTCCTCCCACCAGCCTGATGCAGAATTAACAGACACACTGATGGGCTTTGATTGTGCAGCACATTCACTCAGCATCTGAGTTACACAGAAAAACCCTAATCAGTTCTCCTTGCTTAAAAAATATATGCAAACCCGCTGCTTTAAACAAATTTTTTAGTTTTCATTAAATTAACTAACTGAGTAACATTAACTTGTGCCATTTTATTGACCGCAACTTCATAAATCCGAGTGTGTTGTAATCACTTAAACTGCATCCAAATTTTTTAATGTATATATATATATATATATATATATATATATATATATATATATGCGTAAATAAACCCCAGAGCTTTCTGAAGGCTTTTTTATTTATTTATTTATTTTTTTATTTGGAACTACTTATCTAAAAAGAAAGTTTATTTATTTAAACAGTCCCAGGCTCCTACTTTTTATTTGTTGTTCTACTCAAACTGTGTCAGAAAATACAGAAAGCAGTGATATTTTTGCTCACTATTTTTCAATAGAAACAAATGCAGGCATATGCAAGGCTACAGATTCAGGCGGAACGGAGTTCGTGAAGATGAACGTACATCTCACTCACGGCGTAGCTTCATGGACGTCAATGTACGTGCCAAACAAATTAGTGAATGCTGAGTTCAGACCGAACGCGTTTCGCGGGTCAAAGTCACAAAACGCCTCGACTTTGACGCTTGTTCGTTTTGAAGCCTGACGCTTGCTATCGAGCATCAAAATTGCTCTAGATGAACATTTTTGGGGGAACCTCTTGCCTTTTCTTCCCCGTCTCCTGGTCTTTTTGCACAATGTCGGATGAAATACTGAGAAGGCGCCTTGGCTTTTTCACTGAATGGAAGAAAATGTGGTCATCGGGCGTCTCGGCGCCATATTTGAATTAACCAGATAAGTCAGAGGTTTTGTGAGTTTGGTCGGTTTCACCACCCAGCTGCGTTGTGACCAGGGTTCCTGTCAGCACTGCTGTCGTCTCACCCCAGCCCAGTTTCTCGACCTGCTAGGTAGGTTCCATGTCCAGCAGCAAAAGTTCAGGTTTCCAGCTCCAGCTGCAGACACACGTCACACACTTGAAACACACAACGACAAACACACAACGACAAAATTTGTCATCGTGACGGGCCTACACACACGTCCAGGTGTAAATCAGACGCCCCTGATTTTCAATCGAGCAGTCCGGCTCGATTGAATTTAGTCGGTTAAAGTCAGCACGGTCATTCACTGGACTCAAGAATGTTACCGAAACCTCGACCAAGATTAAGTTATATTCACACATCTTTTAAAGTGAACAGTGGCTCTCACTACACTAATCACCAGAGCTGTTCTATGTTTGCCACAAGTATGTGTTTGTGTTTAGTATCCATATTTTTTATATATTTTTTTGCTTTATTTAGACCACTTCTCCCTCTGGCAATCTGTCGCTGCAGACCGAAGCCCTCCCTCCATCATCGTCTCGGTGAGGACCGGACAGAATGACGCGGTCAGGCGGCCGGGCCCCCTTGTCTGCCACCATCTGGAGACGCTGTCAAGTACAAACCGACAGTCGGTGATTCTTGTCAGGCGATGTGTTGGCTGCCGCATTCAAAGCAAATGCTCAGGGTTCACGTTGGGAGCAGCTCCTACTCCTATCTGTCACGTTCTCCAATCGTCATGAGCGCAACGCGTTCACCTTTCATGCCGTTTCCGTTGGCGCAGGAAACAGAACAAATGTAGAGTCCGTGGAGGTGAGAATTTCTACTTTCTTTTTTTTTTTACCCTGCCAACCAATCACCAGAAGTCGCACAATTGCAAGATGAGTGAGAAAAATACAAACCGGAGCATGAGGCGAGTAGGCGCAGTCTTCATATGTACGGAAAGAACGACGAGATCTGGCGAGAACGTCTGAAACCCATTTAAGGTATGACTCAGTTAATGCATCTTGAGTGGACAGAAAAGCTGGGAAATAGATGTAAATGCAACGTTATCTCAAAGGGGAATAAATCTCCTTACAGCAGGAAGCACAGAAATACACAGACGGCTGAGGAAAACGGCTTCAGTCGGAGGAGTTGGAGAAAGGAGAGAGAGCTACAGCTCAACTTTACAAATCTAACTGTTCTCATTTACTGCCAGAGTTAAAGGGGCAGTGTCGTGTTTTCCAGCCACATGGAATCATTTTATAGCACAATTAAAAAACTAATGCTGCACATGTACATATCAAATGTGACTAAAAAGGAATTTGACTTTGTAATTTAACACCTTGAAACTGGGGCCTCCATCTCTGTAAAGGTGACACATTATACACAATTAGTATTTTGCATGTTTTTCGTACTTCAGTTTGGGTTTTTACTGCTTCCACAAACACCTCAAGCATAGAAAAAAACAAACACCCAGCCAGTTTTTGGTGTCTGGAAAATGAGCCGTTTCAAAAACCTCCAGAACGTCACAAATCAGCAGGCACTGACCGTCACCTAGCAACCTTTTGAGACTGCGGCGCATTGAGTCAGCTAGCTTTATAATTGGTAGGTTGTTGACTTACTGTCCAACAAGCACTTGCTGCATTCTTTGCTGGTTGTGCAGGAGGCTCCACTTCTTCTTTTCAAAGATGTACGGTTGTATAACTGCATCTGTTTGCAGCCATTTTCACGTGCGAGTGTAAACGCTGAGTTTGAGGGGGCAGCTTACGTGGATTTAAAGCGACAAGAAGCCCTAAAACAGAACGGAGCTCAAAACAGACAGAACTGAGCAGAATAAAATCTCATTATCTAAGAACGATTCTGTGCAAAACATGTAACAAACACCCATAGATCTATCCTAACCTGTTCAACGAAGCATAATGGGTTGCCTTTAAGAAGCTCTTGCTCTGTCCAACACTTCACCTACAGGAAGTTATCGCTACATCGCTCCTCTATTAACCCTTCAACATTTTTACCTGCGTTTCACAGACAATTAGCTTGTATAAAGAATGAGTAAACTGATTAACTGATTGATTGACGAACACTAACCGCCTCCACAGTTCACCTCAGATTCGATGTTCTGAGTGAAATAAAATAAAGTTAAATTCAATGCTATATTGTAAATCTAAATAAACTAATGGAATTGGGATTTTTTTTTCTCCTTTTCTTTAACAGCATGAGGAAAAACTGAAAAATTATTTTCAAGAAAAACTTTCCTTCACAAGACCTTTGATTATAATTCTTTAATGAGCTCCATGCAGCAGATGTGCTTATCGGCCTCTCAGCGACTCCGCTGCAAGTTCGAAAATGTATTTTTCTTGATTGTGAACAATAAAAATGAACACCCTCTCCAAGAGGGGGTATTTATAAAGGCTCGTAAATGGGGGGAGAATTTAAACTTAATGACATTCGAGAGATGCGACAACTACTGCAATTGTTGCGAGATTAAATAGGACGGCTCTTCAGAAATAAAAGGAACGAGATAAGGGAAAAAAACAAAAAAAAACATAATGGGTAGTTTGAGGGACAGAAAGACGATGCATGGCTGAAGCTGCGTGTTTGGGTGCAGCGGGTCAGGCGGGTACCAAGGGCCTGGAGCATGAGGGATTTGTAGGTGACAAGAAAGATTTAATAAATGATGCGGGGCTTGACAGGCAGTTAGTGGAGATTTATGAGTGAAGGTGACATGTTGGGAACGCTTAATACATGTTTGTGTCATAGGAGCGCTCAGAAATGGGAGGCTGCTTCTGCTTTTTGTTGGAAATTAAAAACAGAAATGGTTCGCAGTAACGGAATTGCAACAAAGTCATGGGTCTGAGTTTTCACGTCTCCTTTTCAATTAAGTTGGTCACAAATTTATCACCTGTGACTTCTCATTTTGTTATCCTAACAAATGGCTTAAGTAACAGCCTAAATATATATTTAGGCAAAAAAATATATATGCTTTTGGCAAAATATGAGTTGGGCAATTATCTTAGGAAAGTGACGTTTTATTGGTTTACAGTGCTGTTTATGAACAGATAAAGGTCCGATGACCAATCCTAACAAATATATTATACAGTTGAAACCAGGAGTTTACATACACCAAGTAAAAAGAAACATACAACTTTTTTTCGTCACTGTCTGACGTGAACTCAGAGGAACTTCTTATTTTAGGTCAGTTTGGAGTCCCTAAAATTATTTCAATCTGCTAAATGTCACAATAATGAGAGAGATTTTCCTTTTATATCATAAGTTTATTTTGATTCTTCAGTGTTTGCTAGCAGTGCCTTTGAAGTTCATGACTTGTGTCAAACATTTATGGGTTTCCTTCCATCGGCTCACAATAGTTTGCTGGAGTTCTGACCCATTCTAGCTGACAGAACCAGTGGAACTGAGTCAGGCTTTTTCAGATCTCTATAGGACTAACATCAGGACTCTGAAGGCCTAGTCAAACACTTTGTTGTCCTTAAGCCATTTTGTGACCACCTTGGTTGTATGCTTAAGATCATTGTCCATTTGGAAGATGGACAAAGCTGCTGTCGGCTACGTCCCCCAACTCAACATTTACACTCGCATGTGAAACGGTTGCAAACAGATGCGCAATTATGCAACCACACATCATCGAAAAGCAGAAGTGGTGCCTCCTGCACAACCAGCAAGAATGCAGCAAGTGGGAAAATCTTTCTTTACAAGTGTTTTATCAACAACTCTTGTAGTTGGACTTACTCCGCTTGGTAAGATGCTGGGCTTCACTGGGGTTGCTAGGCGAGGGGCATTCCCGAGGCTTTTTAAATGGCTCGTTTTCTGCTTGCCAAAAAACATTTAACTTATTGCCAAGAAAAGAGTGGGTGGGTTTTTCAGTTTGTTTTTTTAAGCATTTGGGCTTTTTTGTATTAGCTGTAGAAACATAAATGAAAGTACGAAAACATACAAAATGTAAATTTTACATAATGAGTCCCTTTTAAGCTGTCTGTTATAAATACCTTGTCCTTACAGTTATGTCAGCCTTATGATTCAGATTTGAATCACCCACTGAACAGTTCTAATAGGCCACTGTCATATTTTTTGTGATGGGGTACTCAGCTAAAGCAATGTCTTTTAAGTAAGTCTTTTTAAAACTACATGTGATGAGTCTCAGTAGTTTGAATTCTTTATTTCAGGTTTGTGCATTGAATGTCTACTGAGTCTGACATAGAAAGGCTGACGTCTCAAAGGTATTTTGGTTTTGATTAAAATGCAGTTGAGTGTGAAAGGGAATATCTCACTCCCAGCATCAGAACTTGGTGGCGGTCTTAATTCATAATTAAACTTGCTTTTTTGTTTTGTTTTGTTTTCTGCATTGTCACAATCTAATGGTATTATTGAACTACCTCAAGTTCACATGGTACCATCTTTTTTTTTTTTTTTTTTTTTTAAGTAAAGCTGAAAAAGCCACCCCCCACCCCCCCTTCGTTACTTGCCATTGAGGGTTGATACTGGGTTGTAATGTCAGGCCAGCTTGGAAATCCTACTTTAAATGGGGAAACCTGTGGGACTTGTAACGGTCAGAACAGAGGATCCGGAATTCAGTCAGACACACAGTAATGGAAACCAGTCTTAGGCGATGATCGGTGGTCTGGGCACAGAGCAGGATCCAGAATCTGCAGGCAATGTCGGATAGATAAATCCTGGGGCGAGGCAGAGGCAGCAGTCAAAAACAGAAACAGGGTCAAAATCCAGAAACCAGAAATCAGCGACAAATCCGACGTGGGCTAGACAGGGAAATCCAAGGGGCAGAAACGTGATCGAGGTCGTGGTCAGGTACATAGGAAGAACGCTGGATATCTACTCACACAAAGGCTTTCAAAAATCTGGCACCATCTGCCTGCCTGGGAGCTGAATATAACTGCAAGTCAGCAGGTGGATGGCATCAGGCTAATTGCGCTGCAGCGCAGCAGCATGCAGGTGAATCAAATAAGTAAATGAGAGAGGTGAGGGCTGAGGAGGATAAACAGAGCAGGTAGATGGGCCAGAAAACATGACAGTACCCCCCTCTTAAGGTCCGGCTCCTGACGGACCTCTTGGTTGATCAGGATGGAGACGGTGGAAATCCCTCAGGAGGGTCTTGTCAATAACGAAACGGCCCGGAATCCAGGTCCGTTCCTCAGGTCCATATCCCTCCCAGTCAACTAAGTAGTGGACGCCCCGTCCCCTTCTCCTGGATCGGAGGATGCGACGAACGGTGTAGATAGGATCACCATCTAGGAATCGGGTGGGTGGAGGGGGCCTGGAGGCGGGCTC
>CAEGAE010044328.1:0-38155 GCA_903067095.1 Girardinus metallicus
TATATATATATATATACTGTATATGTTTTGTATTAATATTATATGAAAATAAGAAAAAAATTCTGTTGGGCTTACGGAAATCTAAAAGTCCATGAAACAGGGTAATATAACACAAATTAGGCAATTTCAAAAGTTCAAAGACGTAGGATATGTAAACATAATTCATATTGCAGCTTTTGTAACGCAATAATTATAAAAAATGCTTAGTTTAGTGTCAGCTGCCACCAATTTATTTCCTTTGTGTCTGAGCCAAATGAAAGGAAGTGCTCTGGAGCTCTGCTGCTCTGCCGCTGTCTGTGGGTCAGTGTTGTAACTTCCTTTAACTTGCTTCTCTCTGAAAGCTGCCTATTTTTTTGTGTTTTGAATACAGTTTTTGCTATATTCAGTCATTTGGTATTTGACAGATTACATGAATTATTGGGCCTGCGACAGATCACACTTTGTCTTTCGACTTTATTCTCCTCATTCGATAACTGCAAATAAATCTTCGCTTTGTAAACTCACAGTGGAGATTGAGTTTTAGCGCTGAGCTTGATTATCACTTCCTTCGTCTGGAGTGAATGTTGTGTTATACATCAATCATCAAATAAGGTATTTCAAAGTATATCCCAAACATGCTTAACCTACATGCAGCAAATATGCTTCTTTTTATATCAAGTAATATGTAGAGAGTGGTTAAAAGGGGGGAAAACTTGTAAAACCATAAAATGTATCTTATAATAATCTAATAAGTATTGGCTAAACTGTGGGTCTTCTCTGGATATTCTGGTTTCTTTCCACAGTCAAAAAAATATCCATGTTTTAATTAGTCACTTTAAATTGCTGTTAGATGTTTTTGGGAGTGTATGGTTGTTTGTGTGTCTGTGTTTGCCTCGAGATGAACTAGTGACCTTTTTATGGTTGCTCCCCACCTCTTGCCTGCCGACTACAGAAAATGAGTAAAAACTGAAGATTGCAAACATAGAATTTAAAACTGTGAGAACCTCCCTTTTTCCCCAATATGACTTCTGATGACTCTACGTCTGTCTTCTCCTCTATCTGTCTCTACTGAATGGCTCTGCCCTGATCAAGGGAGTTTGAGTGAGCCACTACAGCTTTTATAAAAAAGCGACTTTTGGCTCCGTCTCGCCTTAGAAAAACTCTACATCCACCCAAACCGCCACACGTGCCCTCTTCCTGTCTCCTTTTATTACACAGCCATGATCCTCTTACAAAGGCTTCCTCTCCAGTGAAATACCATATGTTTCCAGTTAAACCCAATTTCTTTTTCTCATCATTCAAGACAAGCACAGGCCAAGCCAAAAAGCATTGAGAAAGCCCCACTTCTGCCATTCTTTTGATCCCCCCCCCCTTGACAGCATATCAGAATATTTCAAATCACTGAGGTTTTCAATTAATTTACAGCCACAACAAAAGATCTCAGCATTTTAATAGCATTGTAAGTAATTTTAAGTTAATTCCATAACCTCTGAAATAGAGTTCAGGCAGCCACTAAATTGTGGTTTCTGTTGACGAACACAGAGGTCACACAGAGGCTTCCAGCTTATTTATCAAAGGATTACTGGGATCATTTGAATTGAATTGCCATCTTTTTCCAGCGTGACTAAACTTGTGACTAAAACTATGTAGAGGACATAAATAACAATTAACACTTGGAGATTCAGCTTGTTTATATGCACAACGGCTGATCAATAACTATTGTATTTAGAACAGAGCAAAAAAAGAAATGTTGTTACCAAGCTTTCACAAATTTTGTAAACGTTGGGACATTGTAATGAGTATAGTGATTTTCTTAGAGTTGCTACATAAATTGCTAAAATATAAAGGACGTAATTACATTCAGTATACACTTTATTCTTAACATAGATTTTTACCAAAAGCGTCTTGTCGTTTCCTTCCCGAATAAAGCATTCAGAGATATGAGAGTATGGTTATGGTACCAACTACTTCTTAGTGTGATTTGCTCCTCCTCACGTTAAATGTGAGCTGTTATAGGGCCCAAAGGAGCTCAGTAGTCTATTTTCCAATGATGTTGTCAGCCATGTGGCTTACACCCCTGAGAGGTGAAGGTAATCAGCCTTTTCATCTCCAGAGGAGGGGCAATGTGGAGATCCTGGCTGACTCCATATTTTCCTCAGCTGTTTTCGCTGTCTGAGTCGAGTGTCAAACTCCTGGACTGAATATTTTATTATACATTAGCGCAGGTACATTTCCCCAAACCTTGCTCAGGTCATGTCCGTGTGCTTTTTAATGATGATTTCCTTAACTTCCTTTATAGCGCTTTATAATTCAATCTAATTAAATAAGAACATAAATTGATTTCAAATCATAAAAGAGAGTTACGTTTTCATAACTGACATAAAAATTTATGTTTAAATGGTGTTACTCTGTAAAAAAAACAACTTTACAAGAAGCATAATAGTTTGGATTCTACACTACTCTAGGTATGATTATCTTGGCTAAAAACACCACAGCTTTACTCTACAATGATAATCATTAAAAGACATACAGACATAAGATATGATCTATAGTCTTCTATTTATAGCTGAGAAAGCAACAGTCATTAGTTGCTGTTGTTAAATCACTAAGATATATTGATTATTAAGGGTGTAATAATGCTATATATAGTGTTTGGAAGCATATTTGAGTCAAGCATAATATGCTTTCTGCTAAACATAATATGAAAAGTGAAGGATTACGTTTCAGCTTATTCTGACCTGAGAATACATTGAAGTCGTCTTTAGCTGTAACTGGATTGTTTCAAAAGATTAAAACTTTTTCAACACAAATATTAGTGTAATTTGTAAAGCTAAACACAGCAATGGAAGACTCAAGGAAAATGCACACTCGCTATGTTTAGTATGTTTTTTTAAGCAAAGATTTACAGAACTGAACCAGCCAAGCTGCTAGCTTGGCTTCTTAACCACTTTAGCTCTAGAATACAAACTGTACTTTCAACAAGGTATTACCCAAAGGAACAGTAAAGGCAGCACTTCTTTAATTTCCATGTCATGACCTTCCCAAAGGCCAAAATTCATTCAATGTGTAGGATTGAAGCATGAAGCACTAAGACAAGTAAGGAAGTGCAGTGAAACCTTTGTGGTTTTAAAACCTTAAATTTTTAAACTTCTCATAGACCTTTATAGCTGCAGTAATCAGTCCATGCATGGTAAGTGCAATTGTCAATTTTATTTAAAAATAATTCTAAGTTTTGCTAAAGACTATGTCGGAACAATAATTAGATGTCATGATAAGTGGAATAATCAATGTTTTATTTTTTAGTATTTTGTTCTTTCAGATAAGAAAAATTTATTTAGTTATACATTTTCTTCCAAATTTATGTCAACCCTGTGAAATTGTAACATTAGTAAAGATCTTATACCACATAATGCCTGTTCGCTCCTCTTTCAGAACATTGCAAAAAAAGTATGCCTAATTTAAATAATGTAAGAATTTGCTAATGCTCTCCTTGGTTTTGGTAAATGAAATTCGATCAGCATTTATTCGTCATCAAAAGCACAATTAAAGAATATTGCAAAACTGAAATGAACTTGGTAAAAACAAACTTCCTTTATAGCTTCAAAAATCACTTTAATTCCGAGACAGCCGCATGTTTGCATTTCTTTTGCGTGGGAGGTGAAACGATTGCTCTTCTCCGAGCACCTCCCTAAAATATCAGACGTATAGAGCTTGTAAGAAATTAGTTAATTTAATTTCCTTGAGTAATGAAAATGTCATGCTCTGTTTAATAAAACTGCAAGAAAAAAAACATCTGTGCTTCACGCGTTAGAGATAACTAAAGCTCTGTAGGTTTGAAACTTAGACAGTTGCCCCTTTTGATGTTTTCTTAAAGTTTTGTTTCATTTTTCTCTTGATGTGATTTCAAATTAATCTCAACAGCTTGGACGTAAATATGAAAATGAGACTTGTTTGGTCTCCCCTCTGACAACCCGGAGCACCGCAGGCTGAGGTAGCCGATATCTCTTTCCCCTTTAAACTGCAAATTATTTTACGTTTATGAGTTTGTCTCATCTTCAAGGTCAAAAATGTAATTTTTGCTCTTTCAAAGGGTTATAACCTTAAAAGAGAACCTCAGTCCATGCTGATTAATGAGAGACTTTTGCATTTGATGTTTCAGCTGTGACATTTTAAACTTTAAATATTTTATATGCATACCTATGAAAAAAAATGAAGATACGCATTCATGTGGAATAAACTCAATTGCAAAGAAGAAAGGCTGGGCCGGGTATCATTTTAATAGAACAGTTAGAGTGCAATGGTTTTTCTTGGTGATTTTTATTTGAGGTTTTTATGTGTGCGCAAGCTGATTTAAAGGCACACTAAATCATTGGGGATGGGGAGTAGTGGATTATGCATTTAATCAAGGAGTAGGCCTTGGGAGAGTGGCTGGCCGAGTCACTGGGGCATCAGTGAGGGGTTTGCTCTAACATGGGGCTTATCCTCTTTGTTCCTCACCATAATGGGCTATTTTTACATAATTTGTTAAGAAGAAAAGAGATAGCATTTGGTGTTGGTGATGCTAAGTTGCAGCTGATCTCTGTAAATGTTTGAATAAAAGAGCTTGTTTGTGTTCAAAGTCTGGCTTTTTCTATATTTTTACTGAATGTTTCTGAACACTATTCTTTTTTTATTATTATTATTTCTGATTGTCTTATAGCGTGATGAAGCTCTGTCAAAGATGTTCACAAACCATTTTTAAAGTTGAAACAAGTCCAAGTCAGATTCCAAGTCTTTGAGGGTTTAGTCAAGCCCAAAGTTTTTAGATTCAAAGCTCTAACTCAAGACTCTAACAATGTAAATTTAAATTTTTTTAACCTGATGGAGGCTGTCTATACTTAGTCCAAAACAGGAATATTTGGAAACTATTCAGTAAATTTGCTTTTAAATGCATTGTCTAAACTGCAAACATGTTTCAGAGTCTAGTTTGTTGTTCCAGCAAGAATTTTATGCTGAAAAACTAGGAAGAACATTTTTGGTTTTAAGCTACCTTAACAACAAGAGAATAACTTATTAGAGATAATGTACTTTTATTTGAACTAAAATAACTTAATACAGACTTTAGTTTGAGAGAAATGGTTGTGGTTATTATTATGGTGGTACAATAAGCAAACAGGTTGTTGTGAACTATAACCAGCCAGTGAATATACACATATGGTGCTTAAAGGTATCATGAGAACAATTCATTTGAGTACATTACAGTAAACCAGAGAGGACATAAAGATTGTTCATGAGACTCAAATCTTTAGAGTGCAAGTAAAGTCTTCTGTCTTTTTTTTTTTGTTTGTTTTTTTCCAAAGTGTGACTCAAGCCTTGCTGTCTTTAGCCCCATATGTGAGCTCTGTTTGTACTTTACTTCATCTTAATTATTTTAGTGTAAAGTCTGTTGCTTTATACCACTGAAAATGAACAAGTAAATTTTATTTGCACCATATGTTTTTATAAAAACCTTATTGTTGCTACCAATATTTAAGTGAACTTGTTCAAATAATGTGTGTGGACTGAATCAGTTGTAGTTTTGGATGCCTTATTAGAGACTATAGCATAAATAAACCAACGAAGCAATAGTGATGACAATGATTTTAATCCAAACAAGATGAAGTACCGATGGACAATCTAGAGATAAACGTTAATTTATTCAAAATCTTATTCAAGCTGTTTTTTTCAAATAAAGTTAAGCATTATAGGTCACTAACTGGTATTTAGCAAAACCTTTATTTAATGTACATAATGTAGGATAATTACAAGTAAAAGTACAGGCCTTTTACACGCTACCAAACTGGGAACTACATTGAGTGATATGTTTTCCTGTGTTTATGAAATTATAAGTAATATGATTGCATTATAATTTTTTTTAATTTTCAGAATGTCCACAAAATCTTCAAAACTGTCAAAATTTCTACCTGGAATAGTCTAACGTCTTGATTAATGTGAATTTGTGTGAACTTTGCTCAGCTAACACGCTGTAATTCTGGTGGATTGCAAGCAGTTTGTCCTAATATGAACTATGACTGTAACTGCAACTGTGGACATGCTAATTTACCCAAGAAGCCATGGTTGCCTTTGTAAGGATACTTACTTTAATTAGCAAAAATAATTATTACACTGGAAGCAACCCAGACGCCACCAAAGCATTTATTATAAAATACCCGAGATTTCAGTGGGTAATTCAAATTTTCTGCATTGATCTTTTCTTTTTGTGTCTCTTTCTGGTCATACTCGCTCCAGATGCACAAAGCCTGACGAATCCGCATTGTTTGTCTTGGTTGTCTGACTTGACTTATCGCAGCTCCTGCAGTGTCCCCTATGAAATTGTGATGAAGACCCTGTGTCCTGCAGCAGTACTCATAATATTTAAGGTTCCTGGTACAGTTTTCATGATACTGTGTATTTACAGTAGAATGTGTCTACAAATGTGTCATTGTTTTAATTATACTTCTGTCTTTAGTGTCTAATATCTATCCATATTTGGTCAATATGGTTAATCATCTCTCCTGACAGCTTTGGCCAAGTTAGTGTTTCTGTCTCCAAGATGTTCCCATTATTACTGGAATATTAATATGTGTGCTTAATGCTTAATGGCTTTCTGTCCTACTGGCCAGCAAAGCTTAATATATAATTTAAAAGCTCCAGTGTGCTTTGTATGTCAGAACTTTCCCAGGTCTTAATCGGGATGACAGCGTACAAATCAGGAATGAATTTAGAAGGCAAAATGGAAATGCTGACCTTTATGTTTATACAGTACAATCACTGATAGTCTCACCCTTTCATGTATGTAACATGTAGGAGTTTAACATTCTGCAAGGCAACAGCTGTGCAGTTGTTTGTTTTCTTTCAAACCATTAATTTAGTCAATTATACAGTCTAATTTCTTTCTAACTTGCCAAAGACATGTTTTGCTATCTTGCAGCATGGCAGTTTGATGGGTGAAATATTTACCTATAAGTGGAATTTAAACAGGGACATGTTTTCTATAAGGGCACGGTTTGTTTTCTCCTCCTCTTTGCTCCTGTGGGGGATTAATAGTGTCAATCACGTTGACTGGCACCTCTCAAATCACACCCAGGCAGCAAAGTGGCTGATTTTGTCAGGGAGCGAGCGACGTTATCGGCAGAACCTTGTTTAGAGACTTACAAAACCGCTAAACCCGCAATTCATGGGAGATCTGTTTACAATCTGCACCGGCCATTGACTGCTAAACAGCCCGCGCAGATCCATCCTGGGCCACTCCAAGGAGGAGAGGAGCAGAGCAATTACATCCTCAAACAGCAATCTGAGGCCGGGTCGGCGTGCAAACAGACGTCAAGTACGCACACAAACACTGACGGATTCAGACTCGGGCAATACGTTTGCTCAAGACTTTGGGAAATACTGTTAAGGGCCAGAGCTGAATGTGTTTGTCCTTTATAGTGTTGCATATGTACTCAGCAGTACAGTTACTTTGCTGACTTTGTTGACCTAAGTGTTAAATTTCTCTCGGAAAACAAGACAAATCACAATTAAAGATTCTTAGAATTACCTTCACCAGAGGGTTCTCACACAGCCTCGAAACATTTGGGAAAGTTTGAAATTTGCTGTCATCATTTTCCAGATCTTGAAATGTATGGAAAGATATAACTGACTATAAAAAGCAGTTTGATTTTCCAGACTGTTTCTAATTTCGTTTTCTAAAAGACAGAAATTTACATTTCTGAAATCCAGTTGTTTTCTTGATTCATATTTAAATGATATCTTTGATTTACCAAAGTACCCTATGATTTTAAAAATCATCATTTTTGTTTTTGTGCTTCTACATGAAAACCTGCAGGTCAAAAATAATTAATTTTGTGCTTCTCGGAACTCAAAACAACTTGGTATGAGGGTTTGAACTAAACCAGCTATCCTGGGTGTGGTAAAAATGCCAAACAGAGCATCAAACTCCTTTTTTAGAATGATTTGTCACAAGAAGAATAAAACACTGATACTATTAATGTCAACAAATTTTGCTTAGAAGGATTTTCATTTAGTGTAGAATCATTTGCTGCTATAAATATAGAAATTGAGAACAAATTAATTTCAGATGCTAAACAAAAGTGGTGAGACAACCCTTTACCACACTCCCAAAACTAAATTAAAAAAGGTTTTCAGTTCCATATTCTGTGGAAAATAAAGATAAAAAGACTGACAATTGCAGTGGGCATTAAGCAAAAGTAAGATATAGATGTAGTATAATGTGTATGTAAAATTAATTAATAAGAGTTAATCAAGGAAAGTGATAGGATAATCTTTTGTCTGTTGAAGTAGTCAATAAAGATTTCAGGCCTGATTAAAATTAGCCGTAAGCTTCTGCACAGATTACCAGCAAGTTTCTTCAAAAGCAGTGTCGCATGGGGACGATTTTCCTGTGATTCTACTCAGGTGTTCAACAAGCTTAATGTCAGCTTTGGGCCTGACCTGTACAATACACGATTTGCTGCGGGACGTAGGGCAGGCAAGTTTGCTAGCAACTTTTTTTCCCCAACATCTTTTTATTCTATTCAATTTTCCATTAATACTCTTGGATATAGCACTTAGTCAATTGCCAGTTTCTTTAGCAGTGGCCTTTTGTGGAGGACATCATTAACATTTGTATGAACAACTATTAAATCTGGTTAAAACATTACATTTCTGTCGTAAATATACTTTTTTCTATTGCTTACCATTTACAATTACAGATAAACTGAATTTTGGATTTTAATTTGTTTCCAAATATGAGTTATGTAAAAGTTTTTAAATTATTTTCTTACAACTCTGTAGGTTTCTTAATTGGACAGCATTAAATTGGTTCTTTAGCCAATGCTATTTATTAAAACTAGAATCAAAGTCTCAGCATCGAATGTTATTTTCAAAAGTTTGTTTTAGCAAATCACTTTGTAGTTCTTAATAATATAAATCAATTGCTCAAATCTAATTTCCTTTAATTTTTCAGTTTAATTTAAATCATACGCTTAAATAGTACGTCACAAAAGGTGTCAGTTGTTCTTTACGGTTTTTGAAATATAAATGTAAACCCCCCCATTCTGTATAGTGCCCTAAGCATTAAAGCTGGGGATGATGCAAACGTCTAAGTATATTGCTCCTTCCATTAAGGCATTTTAATAGTTGAGTTACATTATTGATTTTATTTTATAGTGATAGATACATCACTGATTGAAGGTTTTTCCACATCAAAGATGAATTGCATTAGTCGTGGCGTTTTTAACAGCTGGAATAGAAATTGGATGTGTGAAAGCCATAAAACGTGTATATGTGACAAGTGTGCAAGTGCAGCCTTTTCACGGGATTGTTTTACAAAGCCATAATGACTAATCAGAGAAAAGGAACTTTATGTAGCACGAGCCTTTCACACATTTTCTTTTAATCTGATGGATTGTATTAAAGGTAATGTACACCAAAAATATGCAGTGCTCCACTGGAAGTTAGCAAACATGAGCAGAACTCATTAATTGCATTTTAAATTTAATTATTCACCTTTTTTTTGTTCAACAAACTGCAGAGAGAGGTTGTCGGTAAAGCATATTTTCTCATCACGGCTAAACATAACACTGTGCACTGTAGCGGAAAAACAAACCAATAAGCACAGGAAAATAAATATATCTAACCAGGCGGATGTGAAGAATTTTTTATCTGAATTTTGGTATTTAGAAGATCCAGAGTGAGTGATGATATGTGACAATCAGTCACAGCAATTAGTGTTACTGTTAAGAAGCCTTTTTGTTTTCTCTCACCCATACAGAATGTCACAAATAAATCCTCACTTACATTTGCATATTAATTGGATCTGAGACGTCAAGCATCTTTCATTAAGCAAAATGATCTGCATATTTGGAGACATAAAATAGTTTATTTCAATCCGGGAACAGAAGTCATTGAAAATTGACCGCATATGGGATGTTAACTTTGGCTGATCCATTAACCCCTTACCCCCCGGCTGCATAGCAAGCACAAAGCAACAACAGGCTGATTAACAATGAGATGATGTTTCTTAGAGTCAAACAATACAAAGCTGGATGTAATAAAGATGCAGTGAGTTGAAAAGCTCATTATAAGGTGTTATTTGTTTCTGGGCTCCATGTTCAGAGGGAAAATTTAAAAATCACTCATATTAGTTACAGATCAACAATATGTTGTAACCAGTGCAATTGTAACCAGTGCAATATAAAAGTATTTACCCTCATTAAAAAAGACATAACAACAACAACAACAAAAATATTTCCTTCTTCTACTTAGTTCATGAATTACTGTGGTTTACTACATTTTCTTGTTCAATTTCAGCAGCCACACCCCGGCCTAAATTCTGTGTGCTGACTTGTAGAATCAAGAAATTACTTCAGCAGGACTTGTGAGACAATGTGAGGTAGGCTAATACACTTATCTAAATAATTCAAGATGAGAATCAGATGAGGTTTTCAACTTTGACAATAGAAAAATATGTTAGAACTCCTTGTGGCTTCTTGTGCCATTCATCTTTGTAGTTGAAACTGGGACCTTGTAATTGCATCATACCCAATTTAACTACATTTCTATTACGAGTTCTTGAAGAATAGAAACTTACTAATTTATAATTATTAGTGACAAGGCTAACTGTTATAACACAGGCTAGTGGCGCCATATTGAATTTTGAGGTTTGGATAGAAGCTGTGACTTTTCCATTGAAATCCAAATTTCCAACTACAGATCTCAGTTAATTTTTTTATTTTTATTTATTTATGAATAAAAATAGACTTTTCAGCTGATTGTACAATGCCAGTCTATATGACTATCTCTGTTTGCAGTTTTTTTTATGGCAGAGAACAACAAACTAAAAGCGTTCTGCTGTGCTACCTATTTAAAATGGCTGTCAAGATGGTGGTTTTTGGAAATGTTTTTTTTTATTATTTTCTCACACTTTGCACTGGTTAGAAAAAGCATGAAAACAACTGGTTTAAACTAAGTGAAGAATATGAATAGCTAAACACCAGTGGCAAAAAACAGTGTCATTTTAATATTTGCGACCTAAACACAGCAAGATTCTTTTACAACTTTGCTACCAAAATGGCAGTGTAGATTACTTGTTTGGGGCATCATTTCTATGTGAGAAAAGTCAGGTTGAAATTCTGTAAAACCAGATATAGAAAGGGTTAAAGATGCCAGCTCCTCAGCCAATCAGGGTGCTTGCTCATGGCATGTGATCAGAACTGAATCAGTCGCTGAAGCACAGAAGAGGAAATGCTGTTCATGTTGGAAGCATAATAAAGCCTGGTTAATTTAGTCAAACTAAGTTGACATTAACATTCTACATTTTTTCTATATTTACATTTTGTTGCAGGTGCCCACAACTGAAAGTTTGCTTGTCTTAAATAATAATAATAATAAAAACGATTGTTAGGTATATAAGGTTGTCAGATTTTCTTTTAGGTGATTGTATCTTTAAATTCTCCTGAAAACTGTCCTTTCTGTTCTTATCTACCAATAACACAGGCCTTGTGTTATAAACTGTTGCATAAAACCTAGCTGCAAAGGAAATCAGTGGATGACTATTTAAGTACATATTGTTTCTTGTCAATTAATTTTCAAAACAACAACAGTACTGTCAAATCTGTCAGTGTCATTATGACCTGAAAAACCTGTTAGCACTGAATGAACTCCAAACTATTTGAGCATATTCACAAAGTGGAAAAAGAGCCATGTTTTGAAGCTCGTATGTTTGTTTAGTGCATAAACCATACTTGTGTATGAATCAGCAGTTCTGTTTTTATCTTCTTTTCGGATTAGATCTTCAGGGACCCAACCCTGTGATTATCAAAATCCCTTGTGTCATCTGCAGTTGTCTTTCAAAGTTATTCTCAATAGCTGCAACTATGCTCTACTAATTACTACAACAACTAACTTCCCTTGAAAGCTTCATTTGAACATAATGTCCCATTGTCTTAAGATGGTGTTCTTCCAGCGATAACATTTTCGTTCTCTTAGTGCACTCAGTTCTTCAAAAGTGGCTAAGATCCCGAGGCAATAAGAAATGTCAGACAAAGTGGACAAGTGGGTAAAGATGTGATTCGTTTTAAATCTTTAGGCGTCAAGACGCAGTCGTACTTTATTTGCTGCTTCTGTTGGCCATTCTGAAGGGAAAAGTGACATTGGGTGTTTCGACAAGATTAAGGCGCAGAGGATGGTAATGGACAGACTGTGTATTGCACAGTTTGAAATAGTTAGGGGCTAGGCTTGTGAATAATTTGATTAGGCTGCGGGGGAATATATCTGGAGGATTATGTAAATGGAAGTGCCCCCATGCCGAATTCTTTTGAACTCTTCACAACTCACATCTGCCGGGGTCGACATCTAGACAGAACGGCTGCCTTCTTGTATCCCGGTTCTTCGGCGTTGGAAGAAGGTGTTTAAAGGTCATTCCTGGTACAAACAGATTTGTCCTCAGAGACCTCGCCTCTTTCAAGAACTTCAAATTATTTTTTTGTTGATGCCCATGCAATTATCATTTTCTTTGAGTCAACAATAGCTGAGCTTAGGACAATTATTGTTGTGTACTAATTAACCAGGCTGTGCGCGCCTGTGTCACCGGCAGCCTCTCGCAAGCAAGCTCTGTACGCACACTCAGGAATAGCTTTGACCTGTTTACAATATATTTAAGGTTATATGTGCCTCTCCCTCTGTGCCGTCTGATTATGAGATTTTCCCCCAAGCCTTATTTGGTGTATTTCTGGGTGGGGATGTGTTTGTGTGGAGTGCTATGGCAACCAAAGTCAAGGTGACCAAGAACATGTAGCACACATTAGATTACCAGAATAGAGTCAGTAGACAATGCAGTCAGCACAAAATAGCATTTATGTGCAGCCTGATTGTAGGGATTTCAGAGACCATCCCTGGGCCAGCTGTGGATTTATTGTCCTGGTGAGTCTGGCCACTGCACTGTTACCTGGTAAAGCATAGGAGGCAACTGCTTACACAGTGACTTCTTCTGTGCTACGTGCCTACTCACAAATACATAGTAAATATTTAAAGCATAAAGTTTTTGTTGTTTTTTTAATTATTGCACATTGTTGAAAGGTGTACAGAGTTCAATATTGTGATCCCTTTAGTTGAAAAGTGATCAAATTGAGCTCAACAAATTTTCAAATGATTTGGATGGTACAAGAACAAAAACTTTAAATACTACTAGTAAAGCTTTGGTCTGAATTTAATGCTGGTTGTGCATAAGTAGACTGCAAGGCTCAGAGTGAATTTGCTCCTTTGCCAAAATTTGTTGCCATTTCATCCTTCCTCACTTCAATTTTGTACTCATAAACAAACCTCCTCACAGCATGTCAATGTATTTTTCCTACTGGTTCCATATTTTTTGTGAATTATAGACATAAACAACAAGTACATTGCCCAAATGTCACACATAATTTATTTTTTCTACTATTTATTGTTATGAAGAGTTTGAAGAGGGTGTACTCTTTACGTGAATTGTGGTTTTTGACTGATTTGGCACTGATTAAATGTAAAAGATTTAGACCTCTGACCAATCAAACTAACTATGAGCAACATCCCACTGATAGATATCATTTATTGACCCCTCCTGGGAAGATTCACCACTGTTCAATGTTTTCTCTGTTTGTGGATACGGATTTTCACTGTGAATCACTAGACTTAAAATGGCTTTGTAACTCTTCCCAGAGTGATAAATGTCAGTGACTTTATTTCTCATCTGTTTTTGAATTTTGTTACGTCTGGGAAAGATGTGTGGCTTTTTAAGATTTCTTTTAGCCTACTTCACATTGTCAGGTAGGTTCTGTATAAGGGATATGAGTTATTGATTCTACAGATCAGGTTGTAACCACCTGGGTGTGGCTTGTGAAATTAAACTCAGCCCTCCAAAAAAATGTGGTTAGTCACAGTTAATTCATCATTTCAGAGGAGGAGCAATTACTTTTTACAAAGGGTCATTGTGGTTTGGAGAACGTTTTTCCATCACAAATTGAAAACATTTGAACGTGTCAGAAAATCTGTAAGGGTGAAAATAATTTTTCACAGCACTGTATTCTAAAATCATTTACAAATGGTTAAAAAATACTATTTGAAAAGAGAAGTAAGTTGACAACAGGCAGACTGTAACACTGCATGTCCAAAAGGTCTTACTCTAGGATCCGCTGTTTTCTGGTGCACACTGTGGTCGGTAGAGAAAGTTATACGCTAATCACTGTATTCTGTGTCTGCTACCACTGCTTTGGCATTGCATTTCTATACATCTGATTTTGTATCATATTAAAGTTGACCACTGAGTAAGCCAGGATGGCATAGATTTATTTGGACATATCAAAAAAATTCTGCAGCATGAATGTTGCAGCGTCGAAATGCCATGTATTCACTACAATGTTTTGAGCAGCTCCAACTGGTGGCAGCCCTACCTATTATCTGATTGGTCATTATTTGTTTAACCACGTGGTGGCTCTCATGAGTGGTTGAACTTTAATCTCTAGATGGTTTTTTGATCTTTTAGTATAAAAACAAAAAAAATAAAACAAGGTGAGGATATCACTGCAAAACTCAATGTTCTCCTGTTGACGCACTCTGGATTCTTGCCCTTCATCCTAATAACATGCACCTAATCCACAAGGGTTCATTATAAAGGATACAGATAATTGAAGGATGTGACATGAGTTGGTGTTCAAAAGGCAACATTTGAAGTGGCCTACTATCAGAATCAGTTTGATAAATTCTTTAAGCTAAGCGTATAAAGTAACTGTTGTGGGTAAGTCTGCATGAGAGATGACTGAGCTGGGATTTCTTTGTTGTTATGCCAGCACAGTCAGAGCTTCGCCCCTCCAGTGGGCTGAGTAGTTGTGGGATACTATCTCATTCAAAAACAGGGAAAATAAAACAAACAATGCTTGACCTCGTATTTTTCCCGAAGCTTCCGTCAACATGTGGGCTCCCATAGATGGATGAAATATGGGGATGTCTGTCTTGATAATTATGTGTGCTCCCTGTCTGTTTCCTTTCTCTCAGAAAAGCTAAAGTCCTGTAATATCGACTGAAAATAAGCCCAACAAACCTCCCACTTCCCCTCTTTCTGAATGTCTCTTTTTTTTCCACTCCCAGGAATGCATGCAAGGCAGTACACTTCACCAACAGGAAGGATGATACAAGGACATACTGTAATTATGTTCAAAGATACAGATTCGGCCCAGTTTTCACTTGTAAAACTTGAGCAATCAGTTTTGGAATCTGAAAGAATCCTCTTTTGTGGTTGTCTTGTGCTATTGAAAGAGCCTGCTTTGCCCTGGCTTGTGACCACTTGTTGAAGGGGTTGGGAGTGATTTAGGGAGGGCAGCTGGATAACAGAGATTTTATTTATCTATTCTGAGAGCCCTTTATTTTTGCAAGTGGTTCTCAGCTTGCAGTTGCTTGGCTTTATGGCAATTTTTTTTTTCAATTGTGTGAAGTGAGTATGACTGAGAGAGGAACAGCTGAAAGGGCGAGAGGAGGATTACCATGTAAAAAAAAATAAGGAAAATGGCAAAAATGTTGTATGTGTGACTGCTGAAAGGGGTAAATCTAGATTTTATGCAGCTTTCTGGAAACAAACGGAAAATAAAAAAAAAACTTGAAAGAAAGATCTACATTGGTAATGTATATTTTTTTCTACCTATTTTTTTTTGGTCACGCAGCAAACTAAACAGAGAGGTTACTGGAGACACAAGCGGGTTTTTCGGCAGTGTTTCTCACAGCTTTGTGAAACTTCTCTAGGCATCTGAATGAATGATTGTGCTGTGGTGCTACGTGTGCGAGGATAGATACGGAGGCATTATTACCCAGGAGAGGTCATGGGTCAAGTATTAAGCAAGCTGCCTGCTTGGATCCCTGCATCAGAGATTTTACTCTGTTGGCCCCGGAAATACTCCTGAGCCTTGTCTAAATAATCAAGGAGTCCTTCAGCGTGCAGTTTTTAAAACTGATAAACAAACGCAAGAGACTGAGATTAAGAGGAAGCCTTGCTACAAAGAGCCCACAGCTCTAAAGTGAAGATTTTTTTCCTGCTCAAGTTTAAATCAACTATCAGGGTTGGATATGAGCCATTCCTCAGGAACAGGAATACCCTGTTGTTGTGAAGCTGTTACCTTTAGTCGTATTTTCTTGGTTTCTGAACAATGTTGCTTGACCTTCTACATCGGAACAGATTGTTTTAGCCACATTCCCCTTAAAATGTAGGAAAACAATGGAAAGCACTCAGATAGGAAGTGACTTCTCAGCTTATCAAAAACAGATTAGAAGCTGAAGAAGAGGCCAAAATAGAATCAAAGCCTTCAATGTTTACTCTGTCAGTTACTCAGATATCCTTTTTGCAGAGATTATTTTTGATACTCTATGATTTTTACGTAATACAGGTTTTATTGATCATTGTTGTTATGCATTCTCTATTTTCACATTTATCCCCATGCTACAACCAATGTTTAACAAATCTGGCTGAAGTTTTATGTGATACACCAACACAAAGTTGTCCATAATTGTAAAAAAGAAGTAATTTTCAAATGATTATTGAAAATGAAAACCTAGTCTTTTGCAGCTCTGGTTTTCTTAGGTTCTATTCTTGCTGTCAGGTACTGCTGTGTCACTCCAGTTTCAAGCCTTTTGCAGCTTATGACAGGTTTTCTTCCAGGATTGTCCAGCATTTAGCTTCACTCATATTTCCATAAACTCCTAACAGCTTCTCAATCTTTGGAGAAGAAAAGCAATCTGTCAGCATGATCCTGCTACTGCTATGTTTCACCCTGGGAATTATATGTGCAGCGATAAATTTCCTCTGTATGGCTTTATGTTTAGATCAGAAAGTTAAATCTTGGTATCATCCTGCCAACAGATCTTCCAACTGAGCCTGGATCTCTACTGCTCCCCCAGAGTTACCATTGGTATTATTTGTTAAAAAATAGAAAACATAGTATTTTCCTTCTACTTTGCAATTATATGATCCTTTGTCTTTGTCTAGCATCTAAACGTACATTAATTACACTAAATAATATGTGTGGTTGTCTCAAGACGAAGTGAAAAAAAAGCGTAGTGGGTATGAATACTTTTGCAAAGCACTGTAGGTATCAGAACGTATTGTATTAGTTGTTTAATTTATGAATCTCTGTTTCTTATCTACCCCAATACCCATTTTCTAAAAAGTTACAGACCTGTCTCTGATTAGAGCCTCTAAAGAGGGACAGTGCTAGAGATCACAACACTCAAAATAACCAGAGAATTCAGGCAGAGCCTTATTAGGTGATGATTCTGCAATGGAAAGGAAGTGAACATAAATTTATTGACAGGCTCAGTGTTTCTTTGAGTTCAGGCTCAGTACAAGATAACCCAAGTCAGAGCTGATGGCCTTGGCTTTTCTCTGAGAATTATTAATTGTTCTTTGCATATCTTGAGTTTAGTTTTAGTTTGTATTAGCTGAGGTTCAAAAAAATACATCACCAAGTACAGCCTGTAGCCTGCTGTGCTTAAACAGACACATCTATTGTTTTTTGCTTCTGGGCTACCGACTAGATTAAACTAAGTAATACTATAACTTCTCGATTTAAAGGTAGCCAGCATAGTATTTAAATTTTTACCTATTACTTCACTCAAATAAGAACATCACAGTTTAAAACGACTCCCCAGTCACCCTTGTTAAACACGCATGTCCTTTCCGCAGCATGCCTAACTTGTTTTTTGTTCTATTTTTGATCCGATTCTGTCCTTGAAGAGGACAAGAAAACTGTCAGTCTGTGGGTGTGTGCAAACATGTTTGTGTGGCGGTTGGATAGGGTGGGGTGTATGGCGTCACAAGTGCTCCAGTTTAGGAAAAGTGACACTTTGCCTTGAAAGACTCTTCAGGTCAGTCAGATAAGGAATTTAGTGGCTTTATCACAAATGCCGCTATTTAATTTAAAAGGGTGAGGCACTTAGGGATCTGGCAGCAGTCTTTCAGTCTGGTGATAAATTTGCAAGAAAGTGGAAAAGAGTGGGGCATGAGAGCAGATTAGCAGGATACAAATATAGAAGTGACATTATAGAGGGTATTAGTCAGGTGCAGAACAAGTGGCCTGTTCCTGATAGCCCTGAGAATGGGGCCCAACTGCAGGCAGGGAGGACATGTTGTTGAAAACACATTGAAAAGACTAGATAGAGTGGCAAAAAATGAAAGATTTTAGTTCTTGCATCTTAGTGTCTTAAATATCTAACATGTAGAACATTTGTTGTTTTAAAAAATGTTAGTAAGATTGTAAGATTTGACGACATGATTTGAATTTTGTGGGCATTTTCTGATATCTGGTTTTTCTAAAGTATTGACCTGCCAATTCCAATTTCAATCCATTTTGACCTAGGAACTGTTGTATAGAAATATAAGAAAACAACATTACCACCTCGTGGAACTGCATGACTACAAGCTTTTTTATCATTATCCTGTATTACGAATTAATACCCTTAGTCTGTCAAGTGTTACTGAAACCTATAATATTTCTCATAGGCTACCAGTATTTACAAATTTTCATACCATAGAAAGGTTGAAAGCTCAAAAGAATAAAAGAAAGCATGAAATACATTTAGCCTTTCTGTTACATGGTGGAAGTCTTGCTCTCTCTCATTGCCTAAATTGATAGTCAATGTCGCCTGCAAATGGTTTTATTTTAAAAAGTTTAGAGTTTACAACCAGTCAGTCACTGGTCAAGCTGAAAATCTTTTGATTTCAGTCATCAGCTGATTTCTCTGTGCTATGCTTAAACGATGCCACTACCACCCTGTCTTTACTTCCATTGTTTTAGTTGGTTTCAGTCAGATATATCCATTGTCCCTAGTGGGGTCGGGATTGGTCAGATATATGAAAAAGCATAAAAGTGCAGAAAAAATATGAAATCCCATTACATTAGAATGCTATCAGAGAAGTGTATTCTTGTCCTCACTGTGCACTAATGATGCAATTCCTATTACTGTGTAACTTATTGTGACATATTAACTATATTAAGACTGAAACTAAAGGAAGTTGACAGCAACTTATTAAATAAAGAATTTCTCTTAGGAATCCAAAACCAATTGCTATTCATTACTTATTGTCACACATTATATTTTTAAGTTGTTTTTTTGCTTTTATTTCCAATGAATATTTCTTCCTGATTCGGTAAACTGAGCTCAGATAATGATAAAAAAACGGACTTATCAAAAGTACTTTACGCAGCTCGACTTAAAAGGAAATCAATCTCCTTTTAAGTTTTCATTGGACAAAAAGGACGACTAAATACCGGAATATAATCTAAATTTCTACAGACAGATAGATTGCAAGCAGATCTTGAAACCTGAAAATCTAAGAACTGTGGTGTTCCTAGTTTTCTACTTTTTCTTTTATTTCTGGTTCCTGAAGCCAACGTTCCCTTAAATCCCTTAATTTTTAGGGTCACAAAACCTTTGTTTTTTTTTTCAATTTTCTTCCCCCTCTCTGTCTCCTGTTTCTCCTCCTATTGCAACAGTTGGTGTATGTTCCTCTTGGCAATGCTCCATAGTCTGTTTGATGTGGTTTCCAGAAGTCCTGAACTGCTGTCCCTGGCCACTCTTTCTGTCATCGGCAGACCTGCTGTCTCTTTAGCCTCCATTGACTCCTGTTAACCTCCTCCTACCTTCCTCACATCACAGCAGCTGCTTTCCTTCCCACTGCACATTTCTGCATGGAAATGATCTGATTCCCATTATTTGGTAGTAAACGGGAACTCACTGTGGGATGCATACCAAAGTGCACACTTACAAACACTGTTTGCTCTCTAGGCAGGAATTTGCCTCTTTGCTGAACATCTTCCAGGCTGTGTTCCAGCAAGTGGAGAAAAATTAAAGAAGCCTGCTGCTTCCCCATTACGAATAAAATCAGGGCGGCCTGAATTTATGATTTACTTCTTAAGTCATGAGTCACCTGGGGCTTGTACTTTTTCCGTCACAATATTATGTAAAACTATATCAAAGTTAATTAGCTCTGTTGAACCAAACTCTGCCGGTGACCTCTACATGTTGTAATTTGAGTGATAGAAGCAGAGGAAGTAGAGACAGCCAGATAGCTGCTCCAGAGAGGGCCTGGCAGAGGACAATCAGTGACCCTATATGGGCGCCTTTCCTGCACATAGCAGCAAGTTTAAAGGGAAACTGATAGGCAGGTGAAATATCTGCCACTTACAGAAAAGAGTCAGGGACCAGAGAGGGCACACAGGACACAATGGATATGGATTGGGTCACAAGGCTGACAAGGCCATCCAAACGAAATGAATATTCCTTGGAAAGTACACTTAACGACACTTAGGTCTCAGAACAAAACACTGGAGCTGAGGAAATTAGCTCCTCACTTTTGTTTGGCAGGCAACTACACTGGATCAGGTATTTTAACATTGTGTATGGCCCTACATGCGATACTGTGCATCGCAAAAGTATTCATACCCACCTACTTCAAAGTCTTTGGCATTTTTGTGATTCGTGTCTAATTTATGGGGGGATTAAAATTTATTCAAAATAAAAGTATGTAAAGTCTCTGACACTCCTAATTAAAAGCCTACATGTAATTTAATCTCCGCCTGAAGCCAGCTGGTCTACAAAGGCTTTAGAGGTTTGTTGGAGAACATTAGAGACCAAACAGCATCATGAAGACTGTGAAACACAGCAGACAGGTCAGGAAGAAAGTTGTGGAGAAATTTATTGCAGAGTAAGGTTATAAAACAATATCCCTGTCTCTGTTCAATCTATCTTCTGAAATGGGAAAGAGATGTTAATTAGCTTATTCTGCCCCTGAAAAAAGGGAGCGCCATTATTTTCATGTCAACAACAAAGATTGTATCTGCTGTTTTGGCAAAGAAACAGCTTGTGTGTTTTGTTTAACTTTACCAAACTTACATCTTAATGCTCACCCTAACATGAGCAAATATACTACTGCAGTAGAGTCTGAATGGTACCTGTTTTCTTAGCTAACCTTTTTTTTAGCAATCCAAAGATTTCTAACACATATTTTGTGATTAATCTAAATTTGTGGTTTATTTTGCAGCCTTGCTAAGCATATTAAAACATGACCATGGAATTACTGACAGAAAACCCATTAGAGCACTAAAAATACAGCCAGTTAAAATGGTTGGCCAAGTCAAAATCCGGGCCTAAAAGCAACTGAAAATATACGACAAGACTTTCAAAATTGATATTTACAATCTTTCTGGATCCAATACGGCTAACACTGAGCCATTTAGCAATGTGAAATTGACAAAAATTTCAGCCTCTATATGTGCAATGCTGTTAGAGGCATACCTCACAAGTCTTGTTTCTGTAATAGCACTGAGCAGAACTAAAGTATTCTCTCAGAATGGCTAAAAATGTACACTAAATCATATATTATTCACTTTCCACTTTCAATATATGTAATACCTTGTGTTGGTTTATCACATAAAAAATAAAATACTCTCAAATTTGTGACTGCAGCATGACAAGATGTGAAGAAGACTCTGTAGGGCTGTTTTTTACAACAATACACTGGGCATGGTTTGACTTAACCACCTAAAAATGGTCGACTACTGTCTTTTGTATACATTTAAAGCTAAAATGAACTTATAATAACTTATAATTCAGCCTCTTACAGTCTACCAGCGGAAATATTTGTTTTAATGGTGTTGGCTTCCAGTTGGTATCAGATGTATGCAGTGTGGTGGAGCTAAACATGCCCTGGGGGATCGAGTGATATTGGTGTCTCATTTTCAGGGACAAACAAGCACATACAGGGACCAGACATGGCTGTCACATCTGCCTTAGCTTCCCTGTCAGCAGCCCTGAAGGCAATGGGCAAGGGGGCAGTCTGAGCTCACTGGTCAGGGAACACACACAGAAAAAGTCTAGATGTACTTATGCAACGACAGAGGTGCATTTGCAGCACAAATGCAAGAACATATGTCACAGCTGTTGTGGCCGCAAGTTCAAACTCTGTCAAAATGAGGCGGGGAGAAAAGAAAAAAAACAAGAGCTTTCCTTGTAATGCTCCCGGGATCACCAGCCTGACCTTCCTGGCCGAAAAGCAGCTCATTTAGTCCCCAAACCTGGCTCCATTTTTAACTTTCCCAGATTGATCAGTGATCGCTCTGGCGCCAAGAAGCCGTATAGCTTTACATCAGCGCAGAGGAGGTTTAGTGGTTTTCAATAGTATTTCAGGATATCCTTGCCGCTGCTGCTGCTGCTGCAGTTTTTGGCAGACTAACAGCTGCCACCAGCATTAGTGTATGAGCACACACTTCTTAATGTTCCCCCAGCCCTTAGCCTCATGTGTCACATGGACTCCATCCAGCTTAACCCCAGTTGCTGCTCCGCACTGGGTGGACTGGTTGAAAAAAAAAAAAAAAAAGTGCGAGAGCAGCAAATTACAATATTCTTGAGAGTCTCCTTTCATTGAGATTTAAGGCTACAAACTATAATGTGAGTACCAGCTTGTCTGAAAGAAAACAGGGCGGAGACACTTTACTAATTAGATGCGATTTATTATTACAGATGAAAAGTGATTACTTACAGTCTCTGGACCAGGGGAAATTAGTTACATAGCATTGTTGCTTATAATTTGACAACACTGCCTTGAATTCACTGAGATGTAAAATTAATTCTTGCAGTTGTTTTCAATGGGACCTTCATGCTGCACACTGTTAAAAATCTGAGAAAAATACAAATGATTGGGCTTGGCTCAGTAACTTCATTGTGCAGGAGGGGGAAGAAGAAAACCAAACTGGACGGGCTTCAGTGGTTTTAGGCCTTTTGAGGGTTGCTTTGTGAGGATTTATGTATTTAATTACGCACTCATTCTACTAATGTAAGTCAAGAAAAAAAGGATAAAAAAAAAAGATGCTACATCAAGCCTATGAGCTGGTAGTTTCCCTCTTACTGAAAGTTGGCCACTGCTGCTGTTTAGCTCCCCATGAACTGGGCTAATACTTGTCTATTCCGATTAGGATTAGGAGCCCGGGCTCAGGGACCCGGGACACGTAATCTAATAAATCAAGATAAAAAACCCTGAGATTGGTTTACAGAGGCTCGGATTTACTGTTGGCCATCTCAGAGAAACAGGGATTAGCACAGCATTTGGTGCTGTAGTTACCCCCCGCCTTAAGCCCTCCCCTTCCACACACAAACAGAGAACTGGAGGGGGTTCTGTGTCCGAGGAGGAAGAGAGAGGGAGGGAGACTTAGAGGGAGGGAGAAGACGAGGAGGGCTGGCCAAGGCTTTATATTGCTCAGTAGACAGCAAGTTAAACTTGCAGTGACAAGGTCAGGTTAGTCCTTGTACAAAAGGCTTTGTTCCATAGGCAGATTAAAGGTCTCTCTGACAGATTTTACACTTTTGGATCATGTTGAACATGTTTGAAGTTAATCTGTTCTGTTCGAGGGAGAAGCCCTGTTGCCAAATGAATCAAAGAATGGCAACCGATCTGTAGTTTATAAAAAAAATTGTAATAAAAAGAGTTTTGACTAAATTTTGCACAAATTAAATATCATTGGAATCTAGTTGTCTTTCAAAATTCTCTCTGTTAATATTGAGAAAATACTGTTTAATTCCTGAAATATTCAAATATGCATAACTTACTTAATATTTACTTAATTTAGACATCAACCTGTATAATTTTTCACTGTATTAAAAAAAAAAGACAAACCTAAATACTATTTACTATCCGATTTCTACAGAAACAGAAATGAAAATTGCTTGTTTAAATAAAAGTTTGTATTGGTTTAGATTTTGTCTCCTTGTGGTGAAGCAGCAGTGGAATCTGTGAGGTTCTCCTCAGTAATTTATATTATAGACAGTTTTTTTTAATGTTTTTATTTATTTTAAAAACAAATTAAGTTTTACACTGTCCATGTCAGATATCCTTGTATTCATATATTTTGATAAAATGTTTTTTTGTTGTTTTCCTCTCATTTTTAGTCCAGTTATTGTAACCCTACGAGGGCAGTGTTGTGCAGCTTGTCAATTGTGCAGTTCTTCTGTTTTTCTAGACTTAACCTGAGATAAAAGGAAGAAATTATATGTTTGTTAAAGACTGGAGCCTGCGATCATTCAGCATACAGCAACAAACTTTAGTGTTTTTATTCTCAGATAGTATGTGAAAGATGAAGACAAAGTAGTGCATCATTGTATCATAGAAGGTAACTGATTCATTGATTATTGTTTTGTCAACTTTCCTGTCACTGTTTAAGAAAAATCCTCCCCACAGTATGCTGCTGCCACCAGATTTACAACTCGTGACAGTTTCTAATATTGACTACAAGAGCAGATACACAGGACAGCATTAGAGTAAAGGTGCACAAGCACAGCAAAAAAAAAAAAAACCTTATTCATCTGTCATTTGCACCCTGAAGACTTTTTACAATGCTATGATAGTTGTGCAGTCAGTGGAGAACTGGTACCCCTGCTTGCTCCTGGCTTTGTTTGCTGCCACTCACTCTGAGCACGCGTGGATTTCTGCAGCTCCTCCAGAATTAGTGCAGACTTCTTGGTTACATGTATCAAACATTCTCTTCACTCACCCTGTCAGTGTAAACGGATAGCCATGTCTTGCTAGATTTTCAGCTGTGATATACTTTTTTATTTTCCTATGATATAATGCACTGAAAACTTCAACTTTGACCTTTCTGCTATGATCTTTGGTCTTCATACAGCTGTTTGTTCTAATGATCTCTGCAGTTTGTTCCATGTTATTCCATTCCAATAGCAGTCATCCATCCCTCCATCCATCCTAGAAGGCTACTCAGACATAACAGGTTTACAGAGGATTTAACAGAATATTAATCATTTAAGGTTTAAACAGTTATGTCTGTGTGGCAGTTGTGCTTCCTTTCCTGCTGAGCATTTTCCATAGAAATGGGGCCAAAAGAAATCAACCTGAAATTTGAATTCTTTCTATTTTCCCCGTACTGCCAGGGTTTCATATAAAGTTTAACATATCAAAACTGGAATGCGCTTTCATCTGCTCGCATGTCTTGTTAGGCAATATCAAACACAGGAAATTCTTTCTACATCCGCATATAAAGGTTGAAAAATCCTAGCAACACATCACAGCTTGTGCAAAAGAGGCCTTTTCTTTATTTCTGAGGGAACTGTTAGTAATATCACTGGGCAATTAGCAGGGAAACTAGAGAGAAATGGAGAAGCCAATTACTTCTGCGAGTTAGCTAAAGGCCATTTTAAACTGTGTGCCCATGACATAATAATGTTTATGGTAAATATTATAGTTGGAGACAGTGAGTGCATGGCGTGAGAGGCAAGGGAGGGGGAAAAAAAGGCATCAATCTCATATCGAGAATAATTTATTAAGATCTGAGATGCGGCAATTACGTGGAAAGGACCAAAAAGAAAAAAAAAAAAAAGAGAAGACACCAACTCTCCAGGAACCGCATACATGATTGCAATCTTGATTAAATCCCCCTGGATCTAATGAGTTGATTTTCTGCTGTTAATATTGCATTGGCTGATGATGGATTCGTTAAGATAATGGAACGAAGCTAAAATATAAATGACTCCCTGTCAAGGAGCAGATTTTCGTCATTTTCCGTCTGACACCTCCGCCGTGGGGATTTGGCGAGGCCTTTTTGTGTTTAAAACCATCAGGATCTGGAATACTAATTGCTGTGTGGACGCCGCTGATGCCGCTCCTCCTCTCCGCTCTTGCCCTCCCTCACCCATCGTCTCTGCAAATATCTATTGCATATCTCTGCACAAAAAAAAACTCAGCCTTTCTATAAGGCTGATGAAAGCGAACATGTCTTTTTTACATTACATGAAACAGTTAATTCAGTTAAATTAGTGCTTGACATCTGCATGTCAGCAACTAAGTTAAAGATTGAGGACATATATTTAAAGATACTGTTTGTCTCAAAAAAACAGAAACTTAAACAAATCAACCTGTGCTGTTGAAATTAATTAATATTATGGTCTGTCTTTTGTGCCGAGCGGATCGGCGGAGCTCGTCTTTCTTTGTTTTGAATTATCTGTCACTCAGGTCGAGCAGATGGGCAAAATATACAACGGACTATTGATCCCATTCTGCGTTGCTACCTGCATAATTTTTTTTTGTCACAGAAAACATGCACATATCCTTGCAAAATTGTTGAAAGTTTTTTATGTTTTGCCAGGTTAAAAACAATGGTTTTAACTATGTTTTTATGTAATGAACCATCACAAAGAAGGTACATAACTGTAAACTTGAATAAAAGGATGGTTTTTTAATTTTTCAAGAATATTTGTTGGTGGAAAGGTATGGTGTGGGCGGCATCATGCGGTGGGAATGGTTTCCTTTAATTCCTGTGGGAATCTGATCATTTTTTTTGAGATCTGGATTGGGCAAAATTAAGTTTTTTTTCTTCCATAAGCCTTTGCCCAAAGGCTTGTGCCCCACTGCTGAATCAGATTACCAAAATATTATTTAGTCTTCTAGTGAAGACAACATCTAAGACTTGTAGGAGGCAAGCTTTTGAGGAATAGCATTAGACACTTCTAGTTGACTTTAAAGTAAATGACCAAAGATGCGCAATAAATCGGCGTTAACATTGATATCGGACAATGTTAGTCATTTTTTTAATACATATTGATAGGGTCTTGGGGTGTTTAGCTGAAGCATTGTCAATGTTGTGATTGTTTTTTTCACAGTGTAAAAAGAAAACAAAATATATTAAAAAATCTACATAATACAGGCAAATATTTGTTATTGGCTCCAGTAATTCTATTGGATATCGATACTGGCCTGAATTTTCATATTGGTGCATCTCTATTATTGACTTGTTAGGTCAACCCAGGCCTAAATCAAATAGTGAATCTTTGAGGAGTTGTTGATCACAGTCGCTCTCCATCCAATCAGTGATTGTAACATGACACAATGTGGAAAAGTTTGAGCAGTATGAATACCGAGAAAATAGTTATTTGCAGAACAAATTTATTGAACAATGATTCGTTTTTCAATGGTTGTAAATTTGTACTCACAATACAAAGCTGAGCATCTATGTGACATTTGCAGTAACTGAACACCAACACCAAGCTTTTTCCATTATTATCATAATTACCATTGTTATCAAACTTGCATGCATAACCTGCCCCCGTCCTTTACTGCGATTATGATTTTTTTATGTTTGATAGTGCGGCGAGGATTCACTCGATTTCACCACTCCCATCATGCCTTTCTTCTGTGTGTCACTTTTTGTTTCCTTTTTACATGGTTTTTGACTAAAAAGTCTTTTTTAATCAATCAAGGAGCAGGCAGAAAATAGGCTTTGTCATGGCCGGGCCCCGGGGTCGTGTTGTGCTCGCTCTGTCTGGTGACAGGTCTTCAAAAGGGATAAAAAGGGATATTTTGGGGCCAAAACGGGGGTTTCCATGGCACCGGCACTTGTTGCACATGGATCACCATTCTTTGGTCCTGCGTGAGATTGAGGTTTCAAAGGGCAGGACAACAAAAATTAGGCTCGGAGGGGAGAGCGGAGCTGCAGAGGTGGCTGCCCTCAAGTCCCTGACTCTTTCCTCTCCTGGGGGGAATGAGAGAATAGGAGCCAGAAGTGACAGAACAAAAAGGGGCCTACTAGGTGCTGTCAAATATGCATGAGTAAATGACCACTTGCTCTCTCCCCGGCGTGTTAAAAACCAGAGTCAGATTGGAGGGCTCGGTGCACAGACCTTTGCAGTGAGAAGTGTATTCTCGTTGCGGCTTCCACTTCATGTAATTAGAGGTTGTTTCGTGTAGAATGAGGTCACGTAAACTTGTATGTTTCTGAGTTCATGTGTGGGAAATGAAACCAGGAAACTTAAACAATAGACTGGCAGTCATTACTGCAGAGAGGGTTATTATTTTAAACTTTGCTGTTCAGCCAAATGTGTGTTTGCTTGTTCCTGTTATTTTTGATTTGTAATAATTAAAAGACTAGGCCTCTGATGTAGCAACTTAACTTGTTTACTGTCTTTTACCTTACTTAATGTCAGACTGGTTTGAATTGACATACAGCGCTGTGAGGAAGAGCGCGTCTCCTTAATAAATTCTTCTGTTTCTGCTTTTTTGTCACACTTACTAGGAAATGTGCCAGACTATAAAAAATGTTTAATACCAGACAGAACATCAGAGTGAATATAACGTTCATAGATAAATTACAAGAAAAATGCCGTCCAAACCAATCGGATCCCATGTGGAAAAAGTCATTGTCATTGTTAAATTGTGAATTAACTGGGATTTTAATACATTTTTGTTTTAGCCAGGCCTAATCACAGCCACATCTATAAAATAAAGAAATCCAGCAAATACAGCCTGTCTGACAACATAAAGTAGATATCAAAGAGCAACACAATTCAAAGTTATTCATGAAGAGATGAGAAGCAAAGTCTTTGACATCTATCTGTCTGCAAAGGCACTTGGACTCAGTGAGAACCTCTATAAACTAATGTTGCAAGACAGTGTTCCGATCAGCAAGTCCATGTCTGTAAGGCTAAAACACAGAAGGAAGAGGTTTTGAAGTGGCCTAGTCAAAGTCTGGAAATAAGTCAGTCTGAGATGCTATGATGTTACACTAAACAGGTCGTTCATTCTAATAAACCATCTGTTGTGGTCGAAATAGAACAATTATACAAAGCAGAATGGGTAAAACTTTGCCAGTGATGTGAAAAATTTATATCCAGTTTTTGAAGTTGTTTTAGCCAGGTGTAGCACAAAGAGATTAGAGACATTTTAATAGCTTTTGTTTTTGCCATCAATTAAATCATTATTTGAAGCCTGAGTTTTATATTTACTCATTCATTTTGTTGAATGTTTCATTTTGTTAGACAATCTAAAACATTTACATGTGACAAAAATAAAAGCTAAAAATCAAAACAAATCTTTAAGGACCAAATAAAAATTCACAGCAGTTTATGAATCTGTTTTGAGCTGCTTTCAATTATTTAAAAAAAATGGTGTTCATGATTATGATTATTAATTTTCTGCTGCAGCAGGATTTTTTTTTTCTAAAGAATTATGCATAAATGGCATTATGAGGTCAAGGATTTTACATGTCAGGAGGCCTTTAAGTAATTTGCAACAATTTCCATAGCATCATCACTGCCACCTTCAATAACAAACAAGGTTATATACACTCACAGGTCCTTTTCCTCACGCATTTGAGCTACACACGTGTTGGCAGGCGTGCAGTGCAATAAAAGCAGTCAAGAAGAACATTTCTGGTGCTATCAATAAACATTCAGGAGTTTTTGTATAGTAAAAGTGGCTGCATATTCCCTTGGTGCTGCATCAACAGCTTATTGTAGTGAAATTTCAAAATATATGGATGAGTGGAGGTGCACGTTCATGTTCATCTATTCGAGGTTCTCTGCAATGTGCTGCCAGCCTGTTTAAAAGGTTAACGCAGTTGGGATATGTTTCTTGATGGGATTTTATCATGCCAGGCATGCTCTGTTTCCTGATGAATATATTAAAATTATTACTGTGCAAACAGAGTTTCTAATTACTGACCTGCTTGCTATTGTACTGTGCGTTCTGTGTGCACCCCCACCCTTCTTCTCCATGCCTTGTTTATTTATCTGCACCAGTGAATACAGAATAGTCTATGCAATGTCATTTCCATCCACATGAAAATGATTTTGAAAATGCCAATCTTGCCTATTATACAGTGTAATTACTTGTCTGCTTTTTGATTTTATCATATCTTCAGCCAGTAGGAAGATACTTGCAGAGGCTAAACATCTTAGCGGTGCGTTTCAGCAGATGATTTGCCTCAGGGGGGGGGAAAAAAAAAAGACAGAAAAGAGAATCTTCACTTTGTAAATGAGTAAAGTGCTCTCGGACACAAAGCATGAGACAATGTGTCATTCAAGGGTCGACCTGCTCTGTGTTTTTAAGCTTCTACCAATAGACGTATTTTTTTGTCAGCCAAAAGGTGTGTTGATTGATTTGATTTGAACAGTCTGAAATTTTTATTTAGGAAGTGTTATACAGAAAATATGGCATGTACTTTAAATTTACAGAGAAAAAAACATTATAAGAAAATAAATGGCATGCATTCTCACATTTTGTCATGGATTTTAATCAGCACTAAGTAGTGCATAAATATGAAGTGGAAAGAAAATCAAATATTGTTTTTAAAAATAGTTTTTAAATAAAACTTTTAAAAAATTACTCTGCATTTATATTCAGGCACCTTTACTGTACATCAGTAAATTAAATTTGGTTCAGCCAATCATTTTCAGAAGTATCCCAATCCTATACAGTGTGCATGTGTGTGCAGTTTAAGAAACACACAAACATGTGGAAGAGTGCGATTTGGTCAGATGAGTCCAAAATGTAACTTTTTGACCCTCACAATTCAATATGAAGCGATAAAGTAACACTACACAATCCTAAACATAACGTCCATAAGTGAAACCTGGTGATGGCAGCATTATGGTGTTGGGTTGATTGGGTGATGGGTGGAGCTAAATGCAAAGCTCTCGTGTAAGATTTCCTATTAGAGGCTCCAAAAGGCTTGATGTTCTCATTCCAACAGAACAATGACCCGAAAGCTGAATGTTTTCGCAAACAAAATGGGCAAACATTTCAGATTCTACATGTACCAGCTGCTTGAGACATAATTTAAAGGTGCTGCTATCTTTGCAGTGAAACATAGTTCAAAGTCAATAAAAAGTAATGGCTTAGGGGGCTGAACTTTTAGATACAGTATATATAACCTTTATAATTTAAGTTTTACATATTTGTTAATGTGTTCCTCCCAGTTCTCTTACTTCCATCTGAAAAATGCTCAGCTTCCGGTCAGAAACAACCAATCAGAGCCAGGAGGAGGGTCTTAGCACTGTCAATCAGGTTTGTGTATGCGCTGCTCAAGATTGCTGGTTTGCTGCAGCTGTGCTAATGACGGAGAAACAACTTAGTGTTTCAGGAAAATTGTTTATCTGACATCATTCTAACTATCCTCTATATTTATGGCAAGGTCCAGTGTGAGAGAGGAGTTGTAACACTGCAGGGAGTAAGAGGAGGGTGACAATGGCAGCAGTAACAAATATAAAAAAAACTTTTTTTTTATAAAAGTTACATTCTTCAGCTATAAATACACACAACTGATTTTGTATTTCAGACTGTAACACAATC
Source organism: Girardinus metallicus (assembly GCA_903067095.1). Lineage (NCBI taxonomy): Eukaryota > Metazoa > Chordata > Actinopteri > Cyprinodontiformes > Poeciliidae > Girardinus > Girardinus metallicus. The sequence goes on from CAEGAE010044328.1 coordinate 31,139, forward strand.
TTTCAATCGTTTTCATCAGTCCATCGTGTAAAATCCATCAAAATTTGTGGTTGTAGCATGACAAAATGCGAGAATGTTCAAGAAGTTCAAATACCTAAAAAAATTTGAATCTCAGCTGTAGTCTTCCCACAGCAGGTTTTTCAACTTTTGCAGCCAAAATCATTCCTTTTTCATTTCTCTTTTATTGAAATGGCTGCATGTCTTTTCTGTCAATCAACCGTTTCCTTCTGCGTATGTTGCTTTCGAATCAGAAGTTAAGTGGGAAGGTGTGTCACACATATTTCCGAAGAATTTGCCATACGTTATAGAAGAAAAGGGCAACCTTGTTGTTTACTTGTCTGCCTGTAATGTTGCACAGGGGGTTGATCATGAGAGTTGATAGGAGCTGCAATTTAGAAAGAGGACAGTGCAGCTCTGAACAAAAACAATTAAAGGAAAATGAAAGACGGCCCCAAGGGTTAAAAATAGAAAATTATCAACATGCATGCTGGATTCCACTATCCCCCACTCCACATCCCCCCTGTTCACTCCCCTCAAACTTACTGGGCCTGCATTGTTATGTATGATCAGATCTGCCAGTTCTTCCTCTAAGCTCCTTGTCACATTTTGACTTAATGAAGTGCAACTTAGAAGGGAATTGGGTTCATCATGCTAGTCGCACGATGCTCCCTTGTTGTAGCAAACAGGAGTGGCATGGGACCGGAGAGCTACAGCACGAGTCGTTATCATTCCGGTCAGTCTGTTTAACACAAAATTAAACAAAGAACTAATTAGTGCCTCATGAATTAATAACTGCACTGTTGCCGAGAAGAAGTTGGGTTGCTGAGGGGAGATATAAAATAAGTAGGAAGATCAGGTTAGAATTATTATTACTTTTTTTCTAGGGTGCATGTGCTCTCAAGGTTAGGAAACTTTAGAGAGGATTTAAGACGCGGCGTATCTTGGTACAACACTGAAACTTTGTCTGGATTTCTGTGGCTGTACTAATAAAAGAAGGACTTAGATGAAGCAATCAACCTTACATTTTAGCCGTGTTTATCACCATATATTCCTTCCCCATAGGGTGAACTGTACCCTCTCCCATAGCCCCCCGTCATTCAAAGAGCTTCGCAAACTTCCATTATCCTTTTCTTCCAACTGAGACGAGGGGCCTGTTTATATCAAAAGGACAGGGTTGGACAAAAGCATCATCTTTAGAGTCACATTATTCTAATAAGCATTCACTGCAGCATGGAGGAGCTATGCAAATGCAGGAACATTCTGTTCATGTACAGTGCCTTGCGAAAGTATCTACACATCTTTAGCCTTTTCCCATTTCGTCCCGTTAGAACCGCAATCTTCAATATATTTTGATCTTATGAGATGTACCAACACAAGGTGTAGCAACATAGAAGATCTGATTTTGTTTTTATTATTTTGAAATAAACTAAAAAAAATGAAATAACATGCATTTGTATTCAACCCTCTGACTGCCATATTTTGCTGAAGTTACAGTTACAACATGTCCACAGTATTTCTCCATCAGCTTAAAAAGCAATTTTAAACTTGTGCAACTAGTTATAAGTGGGATTTAGACTTTGACTGAGCCGTGCATGTTAGGATGGATAGGCCATGCTTTTTAGTACATGACGATCACATTGCACCTTCTATTTGTTTGCGGTATAATTTTCATCACTGTGACAAACTACAAATGGGATTTCTTAAAAGCTCTTCAGCACTGGCTTTATCTGATTCTTATACTTATCACTAATGGTGACTTCAAAGAAAGTTAGTTGGAGTAAGTTTCATTTAGGATTATTGGAGTTATAAAGGCATACAAATGCACATAAAAGTTAAAAACTATGCACCCTTTTCTTTTCGGTGTCCAGCTTTGCCCTATTTTGTGTTGTTTTATATCAAAATATTCCAATAAACCACATTGTTTGACGTTTGTGACAAATGTGGTTCAAATTATACACCTGGAAGTCTTTTCATATCATAAAACAGAAAGCAATTAACCTGAAGCTTTTTTTCATTCTGGAGCTGAAGATTAGATGTTAATGTTATTAGTTTGTTTTTATTAAAAAGTTCTGAAATATAAATATCTCTTGCACTTTATTGGATACCCTAAGTATTTGGAACATAAACAAAATAAATCCGGGATAAATCAGAAACTCATGCAGTATGTACTTTAAATAGACATGTTGAAGGAATGAACAAAATTTAAACCTTTAAATCATGACAGAAATCAGTTTGCTGATTTCTGCTGTGCCACTGATGTTACTCTGTTTTCAGACGCAAACAGATCTGATGTGAGGTAATGTTTTTAACACAAATAAACGGACAGCCTAAGAATTCATGAAATGATTCTGGTGTTATCTGCTAGTAAGGTTTTTGATTACATGGACTGAACCAGAGTGTAGGGATTAATATTGAAAGGTTAGGCCCCATATGTCTTCAGTCAAAAAGCTTGAACTGGACAATAAATTCACAGAAATGTAGCCGTTACATACAGATCTAGTCCTTTATAAGCAAACCAGTCTCAGTTTACTTGGTTATACAATATTTGATTCTCTTTGTGTTGGTTTTATCACATAAAATAATAATAATAATAAAAAATTCAAGTTTGTACTTTTTCCCAAGGCACTATACACAGCCCATAGAGGTAATCCTTGTCCAGGTTTTTAATGCTCTTCTCCCCACCGACCCCTTTGCTTTCTTTCTCAGATGAGACGAGCCCCCCACCCCTGCACGGATTGACTCCCCAGGAAGAGAGAAACGAGGTAGGGCAAATCCCTAACATGACTGATTACTGTCCCCACCATCTCTCCTGTTCATATCTCCAACAATATCAGGCATCTTCATTAATCCCAGCGGATCAATGTGTCTGGGGGTTGTAAAAATTGACAAATGACTTATTAGAATCCCACCGTTTTATTTTCCAACTGATTAACTCACAGCAATGTTGTACACTATACAGGCTCACTGATGTATCTGTTTTCCAAAGAGAACCCCCTCCGCTCGCCCTTCCCCTTCTCCTCTCCTCTCCGTCTCTCTCTCTGACTCTCTATCTCTCTGTCTTAGTGACGGATCTATACTGAATAAAATGTACAACAAAGTGCATTGGAAACCCTGCCAGGCGCTGGCGACTCAAAACTACAGGAACAAAAAGGCAGTTTTGACATAAAAATCCACCAGTTATGTTTCCTGACATAAGCTGCCATGAGGGTAGCTGGTAGTGGTGTTTTGCCTGACTTGCAGAAGTCACAATACCAAAAAACACACAAATAGACACTTAACAGTCCATTGGAGAACTGGAACTGCTTAAGGTGGAAGTAATAAATAGCATTTTAGCAATGTGCCGTCTCAGTTTTTTCAAGCATGTTTGCCAAAGTCTTGTTATCCAGGTTACACCGTTCTGTTAATTGTGTCGTGTTGTTTTTTTTATGCCTGTTTTATGTCTGGATGCTGTTGTAACTCCGTCCCACATTCTCATCTTGACAAAATAATGCAATTTTTCCACTGCGTGGTATTTATTACTGTAAGACATTAGACACAGACATCTAAGTGCAGATGACATCCACCAAATTAACAAGAGTATAAAACCTTTTGTTGCTGATAAAAAATCTGCCTCTGTACAATTTGACTATCGAGAGAACGCTAATGACTTGTGACTTGAAAAAACTGGGTTGATTTTTTTTTTTCCTTCCTCCCTCTCCCTCCATGAGATGAAACCTTCTGTGCTAATGATGTTAGCCAGTATGAGCACAATGCTGATGTGGGAGTCTGTCATGAGGATGCACACAACAGCCCTTGCCCCTGGCCTCCTAGTCAAGAGGGATCTAAACATTCAGAAGTGACAGTCTGGGCTGTCTCATGTCAAACCAGGGACCCTCGCTAACACCGGGGGGCTGGCGTGGCTGTGAATCGAGGTGGAATGCTACACCGCACTCTTTTGTTTCTGCTGGTGTCACTCACGAACCAGAAAGAAGACACACTCCTCGCATCAATCAGGGCCCAGTGTACCTCCCTGCAATCACAGATTCCCACATACAGAGTCCTGCACCATTATTGCCGTCCCTTTTAAGGATGTGTGCAGAGGCCTTCAAATAAATTGACTTTTTATTGCAGTTTCATAGTATCATGTAGCACAATCTCTGCAGTTCGCGAACACTGAGCCTCAGAGAAATACACTGTACGTACATATTTTTTTATTCCCTCCCTTTTGTAACAGCATTAAAGAGTGCCTTTGAACAGGTTGCTTGTAGTAGCATGGAGCAAAGTTAAGTGAGATTCAGCTGAAGTCCAGAGTAATACTGCTTGTCTAACCACAAAACAACAACATAACTGAGCACAGTAAACTTAATTGGCTTTTGTTGTATGTTAATGAAACTAATCATAAAGGCCAACTGGCTCTAACATGAGGCCTTGACACCCCCTCTGCTCTCTCGCCACTCCTCGTGGCTCTGACAAACTTTTCGAAAAGATGGAGTTCCTCTCCTAGACAGTCTGAGGAAAATTAAACCACCAAAATTGTTTTCATTGGTTAGCGGGGATAATCTCAGGGGACTTTAAGGCTTTTAATTGAACTCAGTGAGAAGAAATTTGTATTGCTGTTTGCCAACAACATTGGTGTGTCTGCTTTTCACTTCTGCCCCCTCTCAAAGAAAGATGCGGTAACTCAGGTATAGTTCTTATATGAAGCAAGGGTGAGCTCAGTAACCATATGTGCATTCTTTCTTTCTAAGGGTGTAACGCGGTACTAAAATGGCACCGTATTTCTGTTTATTCTGTTTTATTGGTAGGTATCACAGTGCACCCCTGACATAAAATTGAAAGATTTAAGTGTCTATATCTGAGAATTTTATTTTAGGGTATAAAAAAGAAAGCAGTTCTAGAGTTGTTGTCTGTTCATATAACTGGGAGGACTCGTCAAAAGGTTACTAAAAAATTAGGGAACTCCCTTTTACTAAGTATTTACACAAAAATATTTTGTGCGACAGCAATGTGCTCAATTTGGAAAAAAAGTAAAATGAAAAACAATAACAGACAAGATAATTTCCAATGCAAAAGCAATGCCAATGTCAAACCTTTAGCATCTAACACTGCTGAGGTTAGCATTGGCTTCATGCTAAACTTAAAGTTTGCTTTACTGTTTTTAACCTCTAAATAGTTTCGCCCAAAACACTTACAAGTTAGATGTTAGTTCTGTGAAGTCCTCATGAGTTAAGAGGTTAAGGAATCTGGATTATACCTTAGTCAACAGTCAAAAAATTTTTTTTTTTTTTTAGCATTGTTTAAGAGTGATTCAATCTTTTTCTATTTGTAAAACCTTAGAGGTACTTTTAATTATAATTTATTTAGTTACAATCAAACAAGCCACAACAACAAAGAAAGTGGTAGTAAAAAATGGGAAGAGAGTAACTGTCAAGAGGGTAATGGTTTTTAAACATAGTGAAAATGCAGCAACTGGCTAATAGGTAACATGAAGCTAAAATTGGCATTTGCTTCGGAGAATCATAGATTTGCTAAACTAGAAGGACTGTCAAACTGTTTTTTAAACCAAACTGTATTTAATAATCTACTTCAGAATCTAGATGAATCAAAAATGCACTTGTACACTGAAGAGACAGTTTGAGATTTAAAAATGTTGTCATGTTTTACTGCCATTCCCATTTTCAGTACCTTTTTATGTTTGCAAATAACAAAAATGGAGCATTTTCCAATATTGTTTGAGATAAGGCCACATTAGTAATAGAATAGCATATAAACCTTCTATACACAGACTGATCAAACCTGGACACTTTTAACAAATTCTTTGAAATGCAGTATATAATCTGTAAAATCTTTTTTGCAAAGTCTTTTTGTGAAATCAGAAGGAGTGTGTTCTGATTTTCCCCAAATGTGTATATTGTCAAAATGTTGTCCTTTCTCTTATTTTTGAATTCACTATTGTGTATTGGCTCATGAGGTGGATCTATCATCCTGTTTCTAATTTGTTTTCCATTCATAGATCTTAATCACAATGGAAAATAAATGTTGGTAATTCAAAGTCAAACTCTGCCTTTTTTAATATTTTGGTATTCAGGCTTTGTTCAAAGAGGTCCAGTGATTCTGTAACACAGCAGTTTATCCAGTCAGGCATAAAAGTAAATACAGCTCGCAGTCTACTGTAGAAAAGATAATTTGTCTCACTGAGAAAAACACCAACTCATAAGCTCAGATTAGTATTATTGTATCACCGACTGTTGTACACGCACCAAAATGAGCACTTGGCTGCTTTTCTGCAGTTTTCATTCTCCTGCGCTTATTTTGGTCCATTGGATTTTTCCAGCGTGTCATAGCAGAGGCTTTTACATGGAAACGGCAGCCCTGTGTAAATATTTATGATGTAACATCTCCATGTGAATAGACTTTCTTCCCAATCCATCCATCATTACCGGCATATCGTGAAAGCCCACCTCCCGGCGGTGGCTCAGGGCCTTAGGAAGCTCAGACAGGAGCGGCGTGTCCCCCTCTCAGTCAAAGTATTTGTTTTTCTTTTGACTGGGGGCAGCCCAGCTGTGAGGGCATTTCATGTGTCAGTCGCTCCACTTTCATTGGGGGCTGACTTCAAAGCCCGATCCGGCCCATTGTTTCTGCGACGTGGCCGCTGGACCTGAAAATGCCTAAACAGAAAAGTGTGATGTAGGTCAAATTACAGAGTTGTGCCCCTTAAATAAAAGAGAAAACTGAATTTTGGTGTGAAGACATTAAGCCCTGGTTACGTCCTAAGCATGGCTTGTGTTGCCTGTTGTCTACACATCATATGGCCACAAAGGAACTGACGTGCAGAATGAAAAAGCGACTCTCCATATATTCTAAACTTTATTATTCAAGATTTTTTTTTTTTTTGCTCCCCCTGGGGTAAATCAGACTCAAAGACAGGCAGACAGAGTATCTGTTAGGGCTTGTGCCTGTACTTTCTTTTTTTTTTTTTTTTTTTTTTTTTTTTTTTTTTTTTTTTTTTTTTTTTTTTTTTTTTTTTTTTTTTTTTTT
>CAEGAE010044333.1:0-27556 GCA_903067095.1 Girardinus metallicus
ATGCAGTTACAGAGCACAATGTGAAACAACATGTGTTCATCGCAACTTTGGCAACATGGAGTTCTGCTCAAACGTACTGCAGAACGCATCACACCGACTTGGCAATGATCGAGAACGAGGCAGAAAACTCTGAGGTCAGACAGTTAGTTCCAGTTGAAGTCAATGTTTGGATCGGTCTGTACCGACTGCCGTGGAGCTGGTCTGACAAGAGTCCCAGCCGCTTCCAACCATGGGCCCCTTTCGAACCAAACAACTACGGGGGTATTCAGCACTGTGTCTACAAGACTGCAGATCATCAGTGGGCCGATGAAAAGTGTAATGCCACCAGAGTCTTCATTTGCGAACAAGGTGATTGTTCAATAATAAGATGCTATGTCCAAAAACTCGGGACAAATTTTGAGATCAATCTCTGAAAATTTCTAGAGGAAAAACGTAAACATTTCTGAGTTTGAAAAGTTAAAAATTTCCTTGAAAAAAATTCTGAAAGTTTGAATCTCAGAAAATTTATAGAAAAAAAAATATGTAAAATTTTTGGAGTAAGAAAAGTTAAAAAATTTGCTAGAAAATACTGAGATTAATCTCAGAGATGTCAGAAAATCTTGGAAATTTATGAAATTGAAAAGTTATAAATGTGCTAGAACAAAACTCATACATTAGAAACTTTCTAGAAAAATTTGGAAATTTCAGAGTTTGAAAAAAATCTCAAATCTTGATATGAATCAGAAATTTTCTAGTTTTTTTCAAGCAAAGTTTTTACTTTTTAGATTCACAAATTAACTCGCTTTTTTCAAATGTACCATGTTTTTCGGACTATAAGCCGCTACGATTTCCCCACGCTTTGAACCATGCGGCTTATAGCCCGGTGCGGCTTTTCTCTCGATTTTTGTTCAACCACCAGGGGGCTCTTTAGCAGGAAGTAGATCGTCGGAAGTCAAAATTACAAATCAAAGAAGAAAGTGCTGATTTTCATTTAGAACAAGCACATGCTAGCAGCAGGCACGACGGAGAAATATTTTCAAATTCAAACCCCCTCATCATGGAAACAACACGAAGACGTTCATATGCAGCTTTTAAGTTGAAGGCCATCGATCTGGCAGCACAGATCTATAGCTGCTGTACGTAGTTTTGGTTGTGACGGGGATTATTTTTTCTGCTCAGTGGTAAAAACGAGCTCCATTGTGAAAATGACGATGACGAGCGACGTCGATCTGACCGATGCGTCCGTCAACGCCCAGGTCCTCCAGCAGGTAAAGTGACCACATTCCCTTTTACTCGTCTCAATATAAATAAAGGAACGTAACAAATTGTACCCTTCCTCAGCTTGGTGCCGTCCTGACAAACCAGGGATGGACTGATGTCAAAGTGCAATGGAAGATTGTCTCCAAGAAAAACAAAGAAAACTGAATGCAGCAAATTAATTACATCTGCTGACTTACAGGCCTTGCTCAAATCAGATTGCAAATTATTGTAATGGAAAGTAATGGTATCTTAGGCTTTAAAGGGGACCTATTACACAAAATTCACTTTTTGTACGTCTTTATACTTACATTTGGGTTTCAACTGCTTGTAAAAACAGACGAAGTACTTAAAAAGACCGTTTTGGGGATCAATAAAGTATTTTTTAATTAAAAAAAAAAAACATCCAGCCATTTTTAGGCAATAAGTTAATGTTTTTTGGAATCTGAAAAATGAGTTTCAAAAGCCTCCAGAATGCAGAGTCACAGTCAGGCACTGTGCCGTTACCTAGCAACCCCAGCCCGTCACCTAGCAACCCACGCTGAGTTCCAACATGTTTGGGCAGCTGGTTTTCCCGCTGAATGCGCTGTACAATGGAAAAGACGAGGGTTTTATTGTTGACTTACCATCTAGAATATCTAAGAATGATTTTGTGCAAAACAAATGTAACGAACCTGTTTTTATACCTGTTCAAGGCGGAGTAACAGTGTCACCTTTAAAACAAGATACCTGAAAATAACAATGTAGCGCTTCAGCATATTATAAAGCTGCCAAATTAAAGTGAAGCATGAACAGATAAACTAAAACTGAAGTTGAATTTGCTCTGTCCACTTGTAGAAGTAAATATAGCCACTAGAGCAGTTTAAGCGTCCCTCATTTGATTAATAGTCTTGTTTTTAATGGAGTTTAACTGTAATGTCAGGCTCTTTTGCTTCTGTTTAAATGTAGCTGCATCAACTGTGATGAGTTTCTAGACCAGCTCAGATTTCCTCAGCAAGGAAATGAAGTTTAAAAGCTTAGTATTTTTGTGTAATTGCAAGTCATAACAGAACGACTTGCAATGTAGACGAAACAATGGATGTATTTTATTTTCTTTCTATCTAATCTTAATCTGGTTGTGTAAACAAATCCAGGATTACTTACTGGTTTGTATATGATACTGTAGCGTAAGAAGATGTAAGACCACCATATAAGACCAATATGTTCTGCATGATAGTTTAGTTCTAAAAGCGTGTTTAATAAAACTTTTAAATTAAAGAAAGCAAAAAAATTGCCAGATTGATTTTATTTTGAAGTTACAGATTGAGGCAGACTAAATACAAACACACCAGACATTTTTTGGGATTAATATTTTAAAAAAACAACAAAGAAAACCGTACATATTTTTTCTTACATTTCACAACTATATGCTACTTTGTCTTGGTCTATAAAATCTTAATAAAATACATTGAAGTTTCTGTTTGTAATTTGACAAAAACATAAACGTAAAACTACTTCAAGGAGTATTTTAAGCTACTGCATGTGAAAGCTTTAGTTCTGGACAACTTTATCCCCGCCTTCATATAAAATTCTAATTTAGAAATTGCATTTAGTATTTTCTGATTTGAACATTTGTTTGATGATCTAAAATTTTTACTACAAGCTTGACGAATTACTAAAAACAGAGAAAATCTGCAAGGAGGAAAATACTTCTGTGCAGCACATAGAGTATGTGTAAGCGGCGCGCAGAGTATCTTCTGCTTTAAACTAGAGAAATCCTCACAAATCAAATATACTATCGTGCTAAGACAAAGAGATGACTTACAAAGATGTACATCAAAGACAAACTTTGCATATGAAAATCAAATGAAGAACTGTGAATTTTGAACAAGGCTTCTTCCTTTCAATCCAAATCAGATGACGCCTAAACTTTCAAACACCAAGCAGCTGCACCTCAGTAGTTCTGCCTTTATGAATTAGAAAAGGTAGATCTGCTGGATAAAAAAATACATATATATTTAACCTAAAATCTAAAAGTAAAGCTTGGAGAAATTAACAAATGAAGTTCAGGTTTACAAAACGAAATCTTTTTATTTGTTTTAATACAAATTCAAGATGAAAAAAATTATTTAATTGGAAGCTTTGTCTCTTTGAGATAATAAAAATAAACCTGCAGATATTAAGAGCCTCCATTTGTAAACAAGTCCACTGGGTCCAGAACAAATCTCTGCATCCAAATCCAGGAAACTCTCCACACACACCATGTGGGAGCTTTTAGCTGACCTAGAGTTAATCTACAATTTGAGCAAAGGTCAAACTGGAGATTAAGAATTTTTTTCACACCTTAACATTTGTTAAATTTTCAGCTGCTGTGGTTTGCTTTCACACTGTGTTGTCAAACGATCCAAACTTACTGAAAAACCTGTTCCCCTCCTCGCCTGTGGGAGGCGCTGCACCAAGACCCACTGAAGGAAACAACATGAAATCCTCTGAAGAAAACACTGAGTGCAACTTCCTTCTTCACAAAATGTAAAGAGAAGAATTTACTTGAATATAAATAAAAATGGAGCGGCGTTAGCTCTTAGCAGTTGTTGGACTTCTCTTTTGTCTTTGGGGAGAAAACCACCAACCATTTGATTTCAACCACTAGCGCTAGGCTAGCACATTTGTTTTGGTCGTATTTACCCAGAATGCTTTGCGTTTTAATTAACTTTCTGCTTTTGGAGTGACCACCAGTCCGTCACGTGCATTCAAATCGCAACAGAGTTCACTTAAACCGAAACGAGAGATAGAGTTTTAGACGGACCAGAGTTCGTTTTTTCTTGTTCCAAATCAGCGTTTTACTACACATTCACATCTCTCCAAAACAAACTAGTCAAACTAAGTAAAGTGGACTAAACCTGGCTGGTGTGAATGCAGCCTAACCTAAATGAGATTCAGTGACGGTAGGGGATCATTAATGTTTGTGTTGCCGGTGGATTAGGGAACCTGAGGAAACATGCAAAGAGGTAAGATTAGCGCAGCTGCTCAAGTGTTTCTGTTTAATCTGTCAAAAAGCCTGCAGACAGTTAGGCCGAGTATATTTTAAAATGAAGTTGCATAGCACTGCATTCAGAAGCTTAATTTATGTGGTAATATAAAAATACTTTTGAAATTCTATGAAATTTAGTAAGTATTTTGTTTCTTATAGTTTAATCCCCTCATTAATGATGGAATAATGTTAATAATTTTGCACACTCAATGCCGAGGGAAACATATTGTGTTTTTGTGAACAAAGGCAAACGATTTCCGATCTTTTTGAATTGAACAAAATTTATTTGAATAAGAAATCAAAGAGTTACTTAGCTTCACACTGGCATTACTGAAACAAAATCTAAAATTTTAATTAAAAAGCTGCAAGTATAATAAACACCACCTTAGAAAACGTTTAATAAAGGAATAAATCAAATGCAAAGTCTTACTTGTGCACTTTTCTCAGGTTAAATTCTCATTCAGCTTGACAGGATCAAGCAGGAACAGGAAAAACTGTTTGTTTGTTTTTTCGATACTTCAAGTCTGTTGCTTTCAAAATTATCATAATTCAACAATAAGCATCAAGCTTTGGAATTTGTTGATTGAATACTGTACTTACGGCCGCTGGCCTCTTGAGGCTGTGCAGGCTCATTTTGTTATGCAGTTTCAGGTGTGGGAGCTCACCGTTCTGATTGGCTGTCCGAGGGCTGCAGGAGAGCAGCTACCCCATTGGACCAGCAGAGGATGGACAAGCCAATCAGGACGTTAATGGGCCTCACCTGCTCCCTGTAAAAGGCTCCTGGAAACATTCCTCCAGTGGGGCAGCTAGTAGGAAGAGGTTTTGTTAAGCTGTCCTCCCTCCTTTGGTGTTTACAACTGTTTAGGCAGTTTTGAAACCACTTTGTTCTTGCTTGTGCAGTTAAGCATTTTGTCTCTGCTCTTCGCTTGTTTTGCCACGAGCTGGAAGCTAGTGTTAGGGAGGCCTGGTGCTCCCTTTGTGTGTTCTCATTTTGTTTTCCCTTTTGGATTATTTAAGTTTATTTCAGCCTTGTTTGGGACATTTTGTAACTTTAATTTGCACTTAACCGTCTTCAGTTTGTTAGACCTCTGTTTTGTGTTAACTGAGTTAAATTGTACTGTGTTTTGGTTTTTGTAGAAACATCTTTTTGTAATAAATCATTTTACATTCCACCTTTGTCTGGACACATTTTTATGTTACACCCGTAGACTACAGGGGGGTTGTAACAGGTGCAGAGTGCTACATTTTTCACATCTTTTTCTTTTTCTTCATTAAACCTGGCCACGTTTGAGAGCATGGATGACATATTAGGTCTTCCATTATAAGGCTGCAACCTAATATTTTATATTCCTGGGCATGGATCGGACTCTGGGATGATCCGAATGCCTGGGAATCTGAAACGGGCAACGAATCCAACTCCTGGAGATAGTCTGCGACCGGAGAAACCAGTAAAACTGGTTAGCAGTCGTGGGGCTCTGGTGAACCTAACTTTATAGAAGGAAAAGAGATGTGTGTGACGATCTATGCTGGAAAGTGCTATGATAAATCCTGTGACATGGAGAACAGCTTTGCTTGTTACACTGCTGAGAATATATATATATATTTAACATTGTATTGACAGACTTTCACCACTTCAATCCCGTTGGTCTTAATATAAAAAGTATTCGTTCAAGTTGAATTTATTGTGCTTAAAATTGAATGGGAACGTATTGTGCAAACATTTTCGGTCACAGTTGGTTCAATAAAAAGCCCAAGTACTTAAAAAACAGCCATTGTTTTTGGTGTCTGGAAAATTTGCCTTTTCAAAAACTTTCAGGATGTAGTGCAAAAACACAAAATCTTACCAAGTATTTTTGGTTGAGTTTCTTGTGCAACTGTCTTACTACACTTGAAGTGAAATAATCTGCTAGTGTAACTAGTATGTTTTCATCAATATTTAGGAATTATTGACTTAAAACAAACTCATGTTTCTTGCTGAAAAGTTACCGGTGAGTTAGTTTTGTCTTATTCCAAGTTTGCTCAAATATTTGCACAAGAAAAGACCAAAATACTTAGCAGGATTTTGTGTTTTTGCAGTGTATTGAGTCACAATCAATGGCCACTACACTGTTACCCAGCATCCCAAGCTGAGCTGCAGCAGGTTTGGTCAGCTGGTTTTACTGCTGTATGCGTTGTACAATGGCTGCTGGAAAAGACAAGTGTTTTGTTGACTTACTATTCAAAAACCTGTTGCTGCATTCTTTCTGGTGGTACAGCAGGCTCCACTTCTGCTTTTCAAAGCTGTATGGCTGTATAATTGCACATAAATTACTTTTCTGTTAAGTGTTGAAGAGGGCCACCACTGTCAGTGACGGATTCTGATCTGACTGATCCAGCCGTCAACGCCCAGCTTCTGCAGCAGGAACAGATTCTGCTTTTATCTGCTTTACTTTAAGTAAGTAACTGTTGTTTTATTCTTCCCCAGCTTGGTGTGCTGCTGACAATTCGGGGATGGACAGATTTCAAGATGCAATGGAAAATTCTGCCAAAGCAAAAGGACAAAAATTAATGCACAGAACTTCACTACAACACAGCTGCTTATTGTTGTTTTCTGCAAATTCATGGCTGTATATCTGACTCCAAAACAAAACATTTCATCGTGTTGTCAAAAATATGAACAAAAACAACGGTTTTGCATTTGGTTTGTGCTCAAATACAGACAGGAAAAGATGAAATGTGTAGAGCGATATTTTTCACGAGACGTAATAAATCGTAAAATGTATTCAGTCTGAATATTTCAGCCCAGGTTTGATGTTTTGAGTTAGAGGTAGGTTTTAAAAAAGATTTACCTGATTATTATTAATAATTTTATTAAGAAAATAAATCACCTTGGTAAGCCTAACTGAGCTAAAACAGGAAAAGTTGATTAAAAACATGTATTTTTTCCACTATATTTAAACATCTAGTTTCAAATGTACATAGTAAATCCCCCCCTGCTGGATTTCCTTGCATGTGAAGAGGCGTAGCAAAAGCAAATGAGGCAGATCAGCAGTGCTTGCCAAGCAGTGGTGTCATCCAGGACATGTTAATGTGGAATATTATCTCTGCTGCATGACTATTGAACTTTTAGCAAGTCCTGGCAGCCACAACACCACCACAGAGCAGCAGTCTTCAGTCAGAGGTCTGTTTGGATTTGTTGCAAAACTGACTGCTGCTGTAGTATCACCATCTATAATGACTCTTTGAACATATTTTGATATTACAATTACTTAATTTTATTTTGGGATCAATAAATTACTTCTGAATTCTGAAGGTTTTTTTTTGTCATAGTTATTAGCTTACATTAGAATTTCAAGAAAAATACGTATAATATAAATATGAATTTGGTAACTTACTCTAAACTTCTGCCAGCTTCCTCTTGTTGAAATTATAAATTAGATTTTTTTTTTTTTTACGTATTCCATTTTATAGTGAGCTTCGAAAATAACTTAAAATCTGAATGATATCTGTAAGCTAACATATATATCATAATAACTTAGTTGGGAAGTTGCTAAAATATAAAACTTTTATTCACTCAAAACATTTTTTCTGTGGCAATTTAAAAATCCTTTCCACTTCCACATTGCTTTTGCTGTTAAACTTAATTCAACAAACAAGATGATGTCAGTGATGCTGCATATTTCGGTGTTGATCCGAGGGGCGGCGTCACCGACTCCAATACCGATACCCATAGTTTCCAAGTTTGATGTATTATCAAACATCATAATATTAACATGAGTTACAGCAACATTTAATTTCCCTTTGGGATCAATAAAGTATTTCTAAATTTGAACTTCTGACCTCCAGGTGTCTTTTGTGCCGTTACCTAGCAACCACAGCAAAACTCACCCCAGTTACCTAGCAACCTAAGCTGAGTTCTAGAGTGTTTGGTCAGCTGACCAGACTAAAATCTCATTATACAAGAATGACTTTGTGCACAAAAATGTAACGAACATGAAGAACTGTAATGCCCACAGAGCTATTCTAATCTGTTCAAGGAAGAACAATAGGTTACCTTCATTATTTTTATGTGTTTGACATAATTAAACCACACTTTCAGGAGAGATTTATTTCATTGTAATGTGTCAAAGTTGTAAAAACAAGGGAAAGATTTTCACCAAAGTCAAACTTTGCATATGAGGCTTACAATATGAAAATATTGTAAGCCTCATTTGTACATTCCTCGGAGGTTTGATCCTCCCTGAAGGTCTGAGTCGCTACTCTTTCTGCTGTTTTTGCATTTTGATCCAAAACTACTGTAGTATTTTTGGGAACAAACTTTCTAGAACTGAGAAGGAAAAGTCTGGTCAATAAAATCCAGACATAAACTAAATGATCTACAAGTACTAATATCACTGGTGTCAACTAGAAATGGGTTGTTTTCCAGGAACAAAATTGTCCTGCAGGGGAATTTTGCTCAAACAAATGATTATAAAAACACAAATTGATATGATTTTCCTTTCCATAAACTGTGCACTAATCCTCCACTCTTAGTCCTGTGTATGTTTATATGTATTTGCAAGTCAAAGTACTAAAATGTCAGTTGATCCACGTTGAGTTGAGCAAAAAACTCAAATTGATGATGGCCAAATGCCATCATCAATTCATATCAAAGATGGTGATAAATGTTTCACTTACTACTATCCAAACTCTAAATAAGTGCTTTTTAGGGAACTCAGTACTTCAACTGTTCTGCAGTTTTCTGGAAGTTTGTGTGCAAACCTGTGGAGACACTAATCAATGTTTCTAAAGGTAAATACATGGATGAGTTTCTCTACATCTTGCTGCAACATTAGTAATTTAATCCTGGAAATGTTCTTCAGGTGACAGAACATTTGTGACTGTCTTTATGCGTCTCTGGACGTTCAGATTTTTCTATCCGACACCTGAAACTTTGTGCAATGATCTGTCCAAGTTGAGACAGGAAAGGGGAACATTTGGTGTCCATAACTTACTAAGAAAAACTTTGCATATGTAAATTTCATTCTCCAGTGTGCATTACTTCAGCCTCCTCGTCCTTTTTCAGCCACAAAACCTGAGATTTCAGGTCTGCAACACCAAGCAGCTGCACTCCGACTTGTAAGTATAATTCATTACATGTATATCATCTGCAGACTAGCAGTTAAGCTGCATTTTAGATGGTTATAATAAATTTTGATACATAAAGCAGACATTAAGTTTTGGAGAAATAAATTAGGCTTAGCTTGTCATTATGGACATTTTTCCACCTAGATGTAAATTTTATAAAAACCTTCATGTTTTTGATAATTTAATGTTTTGCTACTTTTTTGAAATTCTTGTTTCCACTTTCTGCAGAAAAATCAACGATGAACCAACGAATGACTGCGGCTCTCCTCCTCTTTGGTAAGAGAGGCCAACCTGAACGGCTCGAAACGCTGAACAGAGATTTGCTTTCAAGGCTCAAAGTTTTCATCAGAAATGGTTTACAGATGATTATAAAGAGACTTTTTGTGAGAAATTAGTTCTTGTTTTATGTCACGACTCAGCCCTCTTTGCCCTACAGCAAACGTGTCAAACTCGAGGCCCATGGGCCAAATCCGGCCCGCCACAGATTTCTGTGTGGCCCTCCAGATTCTAGACCTACTAAGTGTGCTTAAATATTATGTTACCAGTCAAATCAATGCAGTTTTTATCTGTTTGCTGCAATTATGTCAATCAGTCGATCCAGTTTGTTGCAAATTATTATGGAAATTCATGCAAAAATCAAATCCCTGCACTTTTTTACGCAAATACATATTTGGGAGTTTATTGCAGATTTTTCTCAAAACCAGCTGCCTCAGCCTTAATTAATGTCAGATTGTAGTCCATTATCTATGCAGTGAGTAATAAGAAGTCACATTTATCGTCATAAATAAGCGCAAATATGGCAAATATTTCCAAATTAGCACCACAAATACTTTGATTTTTATTGCAAAAAATCACAAAAAGAATCACAAAATCCTGGAGGGACTGAAAAGATGTTCAGTAATATTATTTAATTTTAAGAATTCATTTATATTTTAACAGTTTGTGAACAGGTTTTAAAAGTAGTGAAAAAGAGAAAAGTAGTGAAAAAAATCCCAAAAAGATCAAGAAACACAACAATGGAAACAATCGATCAATAGATGGATCAGATATTTAACTTTTGTTGCTGTTGTTGCTACCGTGTCTTGTGGAAACATTCGCCTGCTGTTGTCGTCCGTTTCTCCCGTCGTATTGAGCTTACTTAATCAATATTAAGGAGTTATTTACTTAAACAAGCTCCTATATCTTGCTGAAAAGTTACTATACTATCTTATTTAAAGTGTACCAAGTTATTTGCATTAGAAACCAAAAAAACTTGGAAAGATTTTGTGTTTTTGCAGTGCTTGTCCCACTATGCTGTGCATGAATACGTTCTTAAAGAACGATAGCCATAATTTAAATCCTATTTTGTCAATATTCAGGACTTTGCCTCGGTTCCTGCTCCCAGTTCCCACCACGCCGGTACTTCTACGTCAACCAGCCGCTGACTTGGACTGCGGCTCGGCAGTACTGCAGGGAGCATTACACCGACCTGGCCATGTTTGAAAACATGGACGACATAAACGGGCTAAAAGCTCCTTTCTCCTATTCCTGGGCCTGGATCGGACTCTGGGATGACCCGAATGCCTGGAAATCTGAAATGGGCAACAGGTCCAACTCCTGGAGGTGGTCTGCAACCGGAGAAACCAGTAAGACTGGTTACAAGTCGTGGTCTCCCAATAATCCAGATTACTACTTGGCAACTGAGACATGTGTAGTTTTGTACTACAGTGGAGGATGGACAGACGTAGAATGTTCATTGTTATGCACATTTATTTGTTACAAAGGTAAGAGAAACCATAAGTTTTATAGATTTTACTTGCAGTTCATAATAAATATTACCAATTAGAAAGAAACTAATGCCCTCAGAAAGCAACATTTTTTTAAATCTGCATCCCTAATTTTTTTATTGTTCCTCCAAGTATTCTCACCATCCTGTATTTGTTCACAGTTGTTTTAATTCAGATTTTTAGTGAATTTTTAGTCCCATTTTCACCTATTTTCAAAGTAATGCTTCTTGTTCGTAAAGATTTTTAAATCTGATGTATAAGATTAGAAAAGAAAAGCTCCTAAACCTGAAGAACAAACCTTTGTTGAGTCGACAATATAGAAAAAATAAAATTAAAATTGATTGTTCATTTGTCCAATCATCTTCTCACAAAGAGAGTAAATAAATTATGTTTAATTGAATTTTTTAAAAACACAAAAACCGTCAAATGTTGACAGTCAAAAAATATGTTTTTATATTTTTAGCACCAATAGATTGATTACCAAAAAGCAGATAATCAATTAACCAACAAAAACACCAAATCTTACCAAGAATTTTTGGTTTAGTTTCTAATCCAAATATCTTAGTTCACTTGAAATAAGACAAATCTAACAAGTAACTTCTCAGCAAGATACAGTTGCTTATTTTAAGTCAATAATTCTTTGGCATTGTTTTATAACAGTACTGGTGAAATAATCCACTGGCAGATTATTTCACTTATGACATGGGAAAATGTTTTGTTACAAGTGAAATAATCTACAAGTGGAACTATTACTTTTTCATCAATATTAAGGATTATTGGCAAGCTCCTATTTACTTCTGCAAGACATGTGAGCGTCTAAATTAGTTTTGTCTTATTTCAGGTGTACTAAGATATTTGTATTAAAAACTAGACCAAAAATACTTGGTAAGATTTTGCGTTTTTGCAGGGTAATGCATAGTTCTTGCATGCTAAACAGACCCGTAGCTTTTCTTTGGTTAAATAAATAGTTTTGTTATGTAAGCGTTTGTCCACTCTCCATTGTAACATGGCCGACTTAACATGAAAAACCTAGACACGCCCCTGGGGAAATCCATTGTTTAACTGACTCTTATTCTTTTGCAGTTACAGAGCAAAATGTGAAGCAGTTTTTTTACTTCTCAACTAAGAAAACCTGGAGTTCTGCTCAAACGTACTGCAGGGAAAACTACGTTGACTTGGCAACGATCGAGAACCAGGAGGAAAACGATAAAGCTACAGGAATGATACTGAACAAGGAAATGAGTTGGATCGGTCTGTACCGAGTGCCGTGGATTTGGTCCGACGGGAGCCACAGCTTGTTCCGACACTGGACCTCTTCCGGCCCAACAAACAGCGACGGTACTGGGCACTGTGTCGCTGAGAATAATTTACATGAGTGGACTGATAAAAACTGTGACACTCCCCAGGTTTTCATCTGCCATCAAGGTGATCAGAACTGTAGGAGCGTAAAAAATTAACAGCAACATTTTGGTTTATTTAGCCTCATATAAAAACATGCTGAAGTTCATTTTTCAAAGTCATATTTTGAACACTTAACATTTAGTTTGAAAACCAAATATTGTGCTTTCAATTTATATATTTACTTTGGAAATAAATATTTTGTTATCAAAATAAGTGTTTTATTTGGAACTAAACATTTAGTTTGAAAATTAAATATTTAGTTCAGACTCAAACATTTAGTTGGGAACTACATATTTAGCTTAAAGACTGAATATTTTGAAATGGAACCAAACATTTATTTTGAAAATTAAATATTTAACTTAGACTTAAACATTTTGCTAGGAACTAAATATTTAAATTCCTAACTAAATAATTTGAAAGCTATGTATATGGTCTGCAAACTAAATATACATCTTTGAAATTAAATATTTAGCTTGCTCTGACACATTTATTTGGAAAATAAGTATTTAGTTTGGAACAAAACATTTAGTTTGCAAACTAAATATTTATCTTCCTAACTAAATATTTAATTTGAAAGCTAAATCAATAGTTTGCAAACTAAATATTTCGATTTACTTTGGAAATCAGTTATTAGGTTGGACAATAAATACCAAGCAAAAATAAATGTTTAATTTGGAATCAAACATTTAGTTTTAAAATTAAATAAGCTTAGACTTAAACATTTATTTAGGATCTAAATATTTAGTTTGAAAACTAAATAGTCTCCTTAATCAAATTAAATTATGTATTTAATTTAAAATCTAAATATATAGTTTGTAATCCAAATATAGCTTTGTAAACTAAATATATAGCATGTAAATTACATATTTAACTTGGAACTTTGACATTTATAAATGTATGAATAACATGGTGAAAATATGACTTTGAAAAATGGGCATCCACAGGTTTTTTTCTCTGACAGACTAAATAAAACGAAATACTGCTTAGTTTTTTACTGTGTAACTTTAAAACCGACATCTTGACCTGTTTCGCTGCTCCTTTGTGACACTGAGTTTCGTTTCTGCTCAGTGGTTAAGAGGACCTCCCTTGTGAAGATGACGACTGTGACCGGTGCCGACCTGACGGATCCAGACCTCAGCGCCCAGCTCCTCCTGCAGGTACTCCAGACTCTCTGACCTCCTTTGGGTTCATCACGACGTCAAACAGGAATTTAACACATTTTACCCTTCCACAGCTTGGCGCCTTACTGACAAGTCAGGGATGGACTGATTTCAAAGTACAATGGAAGATTATGCCCAGAAAAGAAGGACGTTAATGAAAGTACAGGACATCAGTGTAATTAATGTCCTCTGCATATTCATACTCTGTACGGAATTTGAGCCACTGTTGGTGACAATAAATCTTCTATAGAACCAAATATAACTGTCCTCTAGAACCTCATGCGCTGTAATTTTAATGTCAGCCATGCAGAGATGACATGATCTTAAATTTGAGAGCCGGTAAGGAACTTATATGCAAAAACGCTACACGTTTTTACGCTTCCATTTGGGTTTTAACAACTTCTAAAACATCCCAATGCTAAAAAAGTCTCCTTTGGGGATCAATAAACTGTTTTTGGATTGAATTGGAATACACCACACTGTTTTTAGGCAATGATAATGTTTTTCGTTGTCTGGAAAATGAGTTTCAAACACCTCCCGAATTCCCGAGTCACAATCAACGTCCACTGCGCCGTTA
The DNA here is from genome assembly GCA_903067095.1 of Girardinus metallicus. Lineage (NCBI taxonomy): Eukaryota > Metazoa > Chordata > Actinopteri > Cyprinodontiformes > Poeciliidae > Girardinus > Girardinus metallicus. The sequence continues at coordinate 14,257 of CAEGAE010044333.1, forward strand.
CCTAGCAACGCCAGCTGGGCCCAGACGGTTACCTAGCAACCCAAGCTGAGCTCCAGCACGTTTAGTCAGGTGGTTTTACCTCAGAATCCGCTGTATGGTTGTATGATTGCAGCCATTTTCACGTGTGCATAAATGCTGAGTTGGGGGCGTGGCCAATAGCACCTGATTTAAATTTAAAGTGACAGGATGCCTCAAAGCTATTAGGGCCATTGAAATAGAAAAAAAAAAACTTGGACACTTATGAATTTGTAAATTCAGAAATTTCCAAGTTTTTTCATAGAATATTTCTGAGATTCATCTTAAAATTTCTGAGTTTGATTTTTGCAAAAGTTTGTCTTTCCAAACTCTGAAACTTGCTTTATGTCTACAAAGACTGTAATACACTGCCATACTGAATGAGCTTCATGAACGTCTTTTCAACTTTTGGTATAAGTTACTCATCTGAAATCTGCTTTTTATTAGTGTACGAATCATCTCTCACACTTTGAATTTCCTTTAGTTATTATTAATCTCTTATTCCAGGATGCTTTAGGAAAAAGATCTTCTGATATTGTTTACAATGTTTCCCACAATGTCATAATTCTTTTGTAAATTTTAGTCCCGTCTTTACTTCTATAGGTGCGATTTATTAACTTTCTTCCTTTATCACCCGTAGTGTACTTTAATTGGGTTTTGATATTTAATTGGTTTCATGATTTGTAATTGTTGTTGTGCTGCTGTTCTTAGTCAGGTCTCTGTTGAAAAGAGATTTTTAATCTCAGTGTGACATAAATAAAGTTTACAAGCTAACAAACAAACAAACAATGTTGTCCAGTGTTATTAAAGGCCTGGCGACACTTTATGAGAAACACAACATTTTGTCTTCTGTGTCAACTCGAAGGTAGAGCCGTAAGGCAGCATTTGTTCGTAGGACAGAACGTTTTCCTCCATCTTTTATTTCCGTTTTAATCTGTAATTAAGACACGAATGCATTTTATTCTGACAAGTCAAATAGCATTTAGAGTTGGATTGAATCAAATAAAAGACCCCGGACATTGCAGTAAAAGCCTATAAGTAACTTTTGTTGTGTTCACAATGACGTTTCCCATTTTTACTGCTTTTATTTACAATAGAAAGACAATTCAAATAGCTGTCAAACGCGATTTCCACAAAATCACGTTTGTGGAAAGTAAATATTACATTATGAACAAAATCAACTAAAGTTCAACAGGGATGGGGTTTGCATGTGAAACTGACTTTCCAGAGTTCGCAGTTTGCATTTGTTTCTCTTTACTAGAATAAGTAAATATAAGGTAATAATGCAGCAGCATCAGTTCATTCAGAGTTTCCATTTGTAGTGCTGGTATTTATGTCAGGGTTAGTTTTTCAACTGCAATTCATTCTAACTGGTGTCTTAAATTACAAAAGTAACATCAATTTATGTTAGATGTTACAACATTGTGACATATAACTGAACAATAAACAAAACCGAGGTTTATTTTGGCGTTTTGATTATGTTGAAAATGTTTCTTCACTTACTTTTGTGTAGTTATTGACTTTCTGTAATAATCTACAAGTCCTGCAAACATTTCAAACTTTACATATAAAAATTGTGTCACAGTCAGAGAATGAAATTCACATTAAGCCCTGTGAATTCAGACATTAACCTCTTTTTGGCATCCAGAAGCTGCATGGTGAGTATGTGTATTTTATTTTAAATACTTTTCAAAGATTCTCATCAGACAGCATCTTCACATCAGGATCTCATTTTCCTAAAGTAAATATTCTAACTCTTTTCTCATTCTCCTCCTCCTCAATTTTGCCTTTGGAGTTTTCTTTTACTGTTCTTTTAAAGCTCTGTAAGGTGAAGGCAGAGGTGGCAGAGAACCCAAAAACTGTCCTCAAGTAAGACTAGAAATACTCCAACATATGTTTTACTGAAGTAGTAAAAGGCAGCCGTCCAAGAAATTATTCAAGTAAGAGTAAAAAAAAAGAATTGCTAAAGAAATGTTCACTCAAGTACTGAGTAACTGAACCAATTATGAATCATTTCATATTTAAAAATTAGAAAATCAGATGGAGCAAAATGTGGAAATGAAGTGGAAATTTTGGTATTTTAAGGGTCAAAGTGTAAATAATTCAGATAAGTAAGAAAAAAATAATAAAAACAGGCAAAGAAAATGTTTCCAAATCAGTTTCTTTCAAGAGAAAGTTTAAGAAACTTTAACATAAACTGCAGCTGTGTGTCTGTGTCTGGTGAAGTTTTGGTTAAAACTTTTGTTTTTCATTCAGTGGGCAGAAAATACAGAAATTTTGTTCAACAATAAAATTACTCAAGTAAAAGTAAAAAGTACAGAGTAGTAAAAATACTCTTAAAAGTAATTTTTTTTTTCAAAAAGTAAATGTAGTTACAACCCAACTCTGGTTGGAGGCACTGCATTGTTACTGATGTTATTCCTTTTTTTAATGTAGAGCAACGAACCAGTGAGATCAGGTTTGGATTCCAACCATTTAACGGCCCCGATAAATCCTTTAGGAAATAAAATCCAACTTCAAAGAGGAGTTCAACTCCCAAAGAAACCAGTTACGTCCCCGTCATCCAGGGAGACAGTAAAAATAAGGAGATATATAGCACTAATAAATAACTCCGCCATGGTGCCAAGCCCCAAGTTAAGGTTTACAACAAGTAGTAAAAAGAAAAACGAAGCAAAAGGAGGGTTAGGAATCTGTTAAGTGGGGTATAAATGACCAACAACGTGCCATTTGGTGCGTTGATGTGTTTGGACAAAATGCTGGGAACACAAAAAATGGACATAATGAGTTTTATTTAGAAGGTTAGCAAGAGTTCAAAGCTAAACGGACTGAGTTCAAAACCTCCGCTAGTCATGCTGTTCATGCAAAAATAAAAACCAAAGGATAGGAGTCATGTGAATAAACCAATAAAAGTTTTCTGCAGTCATGTTTGCAGAAATTGGATTTTTAACCATTTGCATAAAGTTTTGTCAGAGAGCAAAAATATAAAACTGTCCAGGAAAAGCTGTAAATATGTTTCATTTGGCACATTTATTTTTTTTTCAAAAGTAAAGGTAAAATGACACAAGCACACCTGGACTGAAAATGGTTCTTACCAAACCCAAAAAGCTTTAAAAAAAAATCAGACTTTTAATATTTATTAATCTAAAATAACAATAGTACAACTTTGTCAACCTTTCTGACATTATTAGGCCTTGTTGCTGAAATGTACTATATAAATTTACGCCCTACAATTATGTATTAGCGATAGAAAGTGCAGGGATTTGTTGATTTTGCATGAAATTCCACAGTAATTTGGCAGGAAACAGACAAAAATAATTGATTTGATTGATAAAACAATGTTTAAGCACACTGTTATCTTCATGGTTCTATTTATTTGTCCCTTTAGAGTCTAGCGGGCCACATAAAAAGCTGCAGCGGGCCAGATTTGGCCCCCGGGCCTCGAGTTTGACACGTTCAAACTGCATCATCTCTCAATCTAAAACACACAGATCATCCACTTATCACAAACTCAGCAGAAAAAGATAGAAATGATGCAGAAAGAAACGGTAATATTTGGGGGAATGAAGTAGTAAAAATGTGATTAGTGGGACAGAAGACGGAGCCTGGAGAGGAGCTGGGGGAGGACGAAGATGAAGAAAGAAAGAAGAGGAGAGAAACAGCGAGCTGGGAGGGAGGTCCATCAGCAGCAGCAGGCTGCAGGAATGTTTCACATGCCTGTCCTCTGCATGACCTCGCTTCCCTGGAGTGTGGGAGATACTGGGAGTAATTAGCCTCTTTTAACATTGGAGCTGGGCTGCCTTTCCGCCTCAAAGGGGTTAGCAGTGGCATTGAAGGAGATCAAGTGTATAATTTCAAACAAAGTAACTTTAGCTTTCATTTTGGGCGATGCAGACGATGCACATGCAGATTCCACTTGTGCGCTTTTGTCTTTGTTTCAGTAGTTTTCTGTTTTTTTCCAGTTAAGAAAGAAAGAAGCTTAAATGAATGTAAAGCACAGGAGATTTCCTTCCCCCACCCACAGAGCCATCTTGCTGCTGACCTGCTTTATCTTCTGCTAGATTTAATTATGATCTCTCAGACTGAAAATATTTCTCACTTAAAGTCAAGGATCAAGAATTCAGACAGACAGAAATGAAGAAAAACTGGGCCTGAACTGCATTGATTTTTGTAAAAAAGGCCACGGCAACTTGGTTCTAATCACAAAATGTCAATACTGAAAACAGAGTTACCAGCTTTACTTTAGTACTTTCTTTTTAAAACCCAGTTTCTTTTATTTAAAGGTAAAACTCTAAAACCCACCAATATAAAAAGACTTAGAACTTCAGAGGTAAGAAGTTTTATGTCCTTACATCAAAATAATTGTCCATTTAGCTGATATTCTGTAAACAGAAGACATTGTTTTATCTTTTGTATTTCAAAAACAAGCCCTTTTTTTTAACCTAAAATAATAATTGCAGCATTAAAAAACAGCCATACAGGAAATGTTCCTTAAACCTCTATACGTTTTACCCTTTACTCTAAAATCTGGAGAAAAACCAGACACAGATTAAGTGCTATAAACTACATAGAAATGTTTTAATATGTTTTAATAAGAATTTGAGCTAAACATGGACACTAGATTGTAAAAAAAAAAAAGTTAATTTGTTACATGTAATCAAATTAAGTTTATCAGACTTAATTTATTTATGCCTGTTTAACAACTTAATGAACTTATTCTACTCACATGGATGAACTTAATTTCATTACCTGTAACAAATTAGCTAACTTTTAAAAATTGAGTAATCTGTTTTCTTTTTTCAGTGTAATGTATGGTATCCTGCTTTATTTACTATCAAACTTGTATGATAATCTTAGATTTAGAAGCTGTTTAACTTTATTTTTTGTAAAAATGCAGTGACCGTCCCTTTAAGAAACATTGAACGTAAACAACCCTAAAACAACTGCGTAATTATATTTTATCTTGCCAATAAATACATTTTAAAATCTAATATTTACAGATTTTTTTTAATAGGAAACCACAGAAGAAGAAAAAAGTTCTACCCAGAATTTGCATCGAGAGCAAGAACAGGACGCCATGTTTATTTTTAGCATTGATGCTAACCCAACCGTCAACCGTTGGAAGCGGTGGCTAAAGGTTAGCAACGGTTAGCAACAGTTTCTAACGGTTAAATAAATTATTAGACATCTAATTTAATGCACAATTATCAAACTTTTTTTTTTTTGCAAAGTGTTCTATTCGTATTTATACTATGCTAATTGTAAGCATCTATTTCAAGCAGGATGTTAATAATACCAAGTTAGCCATTTTTAAGGGAGTCTACAGCATATTCTACGTTAAAAAAGCAATTTATGATTTTATGAACGTGTACTTTTTTCCTTTTATGCTAAATACGTTCAAATAGAAGATCAAAGAATGAAACACTTTTATTTAGCAGAGGATTTTAAATTAAAATATCCTTTAAATCCTAGATTATACGCTGAAAACTTTTAAATATTGCCAACATATCTTTAATATAAAATTATAAAATGTATCCAATGTTTATTTTTGTTTTCGTTTTGTCATTTCCAAAGTGTTTACTTAAAAGGAAAATAAAGATACAATAAACAGTTGATTAAAAACAACACTTATAGTTTAAGTTTTTCTGGAAGTTAATTTCACACAGTTTTTACATCTTATTTAAGAACCTTCTGCACAATCAAAGCACATAAATTTAAACTGAATAAAGTTGGTAGCATTTTATCTGGCAGATATATAACCTGAAACACTCGTTTTAATTGTCCCTTTTTAAATCAAATGTTTAAGATGTGAAACAAAGCCAACAGATGGACTTTATGATTATTTAAAATACTTTTTTCTCTAAAGGACTTATATTTGTTTATTTAATAACAAAATGAATTTTAGATCAAATGTCCTGCCTTTGCGGTCAACTCCAACTCACCTGTTCCTAATTACAGCTAAAACATGGCAAACATAAACAGCTGCATTATGGGTAATGTAGGCATCTGGTTTCCCCTCGATTATCTTGTTGTCGGCGTAAAACAATTCAGAGACGAATGTTTTTTAAATATGTTCGACGTAAATGGTTTTTTTTTTTATGTTTTCCCACACTGCACTGGTTTGTGGAGATTTGGTACTGGTTTCCAGAGCCGGTGATGATGTCACACCGAGGCTGGGTCATGTGAAGGGCAGCAGCGGAGGAGGTTCACGGAGAGTTCAGCCGCATACATTAGGTAATAGCATCGCACGTCGTGACATAACTAGTGCGAAGCAGGTTGAGTTGAGACATTTATCAATAAAAAAAAAGCGGAGATAAGATTAAAAAGTCGTTCGGCAAACTTTGTTATGCAAAATAACCAGCAGACCTGGATGCGTGGAAGCGCCCGGACTCCAGTGCGCACGCTGCGCGCCAATACGCAGAGTTTATGAGGAAATTAAAGGTCTGTTCCGACGCGCACACGCCCCTCATAGTGCAATGCTCATGCTGCATGGTCTGCGCCTCAACAACCGGCTGTAAACCATAAACCTGCGGAAAGCCAACTGATAGTCGTCACTAACAGGGAGGACTCTGTTTTCTTCTTCTTCTACTTCCTCTTCTTCTTCATGCGGAGAGCATCTTCTGCAGCAGGACTCCGCTAAGGTCATGTTTGACTTCATGGAATTTCAGGTTTTCGGTCCGGGAGAAATCATGGACTTCTACTCGACTTCCAGCCCCGGCTGCGCGCTGCAGGACCTGGATCTGGACCTGGACCCGGACCGGGACCAAGACCGGGATCTGGCAGCTTTCTTCCCGGAGCTGATCGAGTCGGACTGGCCGGAGCATCGGTGCTCGCAGTGTAAGTCTAAACACACAATAAAACGACTAATATAATAATTTATGTGTTTTTCTGATGCATATATATTAGAAAATCTGTGCTGCTTCTTTGCAGTGCAGTTTATTCTTTCCATGCATCAGATTGCGTTAAAAGGGCCTGCATGCCATTACAAAAAATAAAAGTAAAATAATGATTAAAAAAAATATGAGAGTAGAGGGTAATAAAGTAAAATGTGGCATATTGATTTTTTTTGTTTTGTTTTTTTGATTGATTGAAAAATTTTCTTTTTTGACAATATATTTGGGTAAAAATGAAAAAAATAAAATAATGTTGCACAGGTCTTCTCTTTGAGGGTTGGTATTTCATTTGCATGCCAAATTTACAGCAGTTGTTGTTTTTTAATATTAATTTCTCCTTTATTTTTACAAAAATAGTCAAAAATTACGTTTTGGGTAGTGCTTTTTGTATAAAACAATAATTTTATATGAAGTGATTTTAAAAAGAGATGAGGAAAACAACACCAATTTTATTAATTATTATTTCTTTGTAAAGCTTCTCTTTATTCAAGTTATTGCCTAAAGAAGTTCATAGTCCGTTAATTTAAAATAAAAGAATATAATCTGATCTTATTTTTCAAAATTTGGTGAAATATGTTTGAAATTGTGACAGTTTATATAAAAAACACAGTAAAACATCTATAGAAATTAGTTTTAAAAGTACAGAAACATTAAGTTTAATCAAAATAAGACCTCTACAGTATTAAACTGTCAGGACAATTTTCCATACCATTAGAAATATTTAATATTTTAGTAGAATAAGAGCTTCAGATGCATAATTAATGTGGTTTTTCCAGCTCATGGTCTTATAATCTGATCATATTTTTAAAAATGTGGTGAAAAAAAAGCAACAAAATTTGAAATTGTGAAATTTTATTCAAAAAATGCAGCAAAACACATTTAAACACATAGACAGTAAGAAAAATTATTTTAAAAGTTCAACCAATCATAATAAGACATATATTCTACCAAACTGGCTAGCATAAAAATATTTTAGTAGTGTAAGAGTTTAAGATGTTTAATTTCCTTTTTATAAGTGAATGAGTGAAGCTTTGCATGTGTTTTTAGTGAATTTGTCTTATAAACATATTTAAACTCAAAGAAAACTAAATCTACCTAGATTAGAATCATTAAATTTTAGAATTTAATGATTCTAAAATTTAATGTTAGAATCATTAAATTTTTATTGTAATCTAGTGATGAGCAAATGTTATGTAATAATGCAAACTGGGCTGCAACTGACGATTATGTTCGTTATCGATTAATCTGTTGATCTAATGATTAATCGATTAATCGGATTTAAAACTGCACATTCTGCAGATTTTTCTTTATACATTATTAGAAATGTACTTAAAGTTGCAAATAAACAAATAATTCCTTTTATAAAATAAAAAAACAGGTTTTCCTTAGTGAATGTTTGATCGTTTGTAGCAAAGGATGCATCTGCAGCAAAAAAAAAATACGCAGTGTATGGTTGATCTGTTTACATTTTCTTTTCAATTAACCAATTAACAATTCAACTGCAGTTTTGAATTTTGCAGAATTTGATCCAGGTGAAGCTACTTGAGGAGTTCTGGTTAGAACATTTTTACAGAAAAACTTATTTTCTTTATCATAAATGAAAAATTTAAATATATGTTTTGTTGTTTTCTCCTTAGAGTGTGTTATTCTTTCAGAAAATTGTTTTTTTTTTTGAGTCTGCATACTCCAATTACCGACTAACCGATTACTAAATTAGTAGACGATTATTTCAGTAAACGATTAATCGTGATTAATTTGATTAATCGATTCAGCCTTAGCGTGTAATAAGCCACTATGTGCGTGTTGTGGGATAAAGTAGCGTCCAGAAATATTGCTGCAGCAGCTTTAAAGGCTAGTCCCGACCCAGAAGTGAGGTTTTACCCGCCGTCCGGTCGTTATCTGGTCACTGTGAGGCCTGTCAGCAGAGAGCAGAGTGTGAACGCGGAGCAGCGCGGGTCCATGTGGTGGTCTGCGTTTGGGACGGGGCAGAGCCGGTCAGCTGGGGGTCACCAGCGGGTTCACGGGACGGTCACTGGCTCAGGAGGTGAGAGGAGAGACAGACTGCTTTCCAGTGAAGGTGGAAGTGGAGAACCAGTTCAGCACCAGTTCAGAAAGCATCAACTGTGCAGATCCCAACTGGGAGCAAAATCCAAATGTGTGACAGAGTCACTGTCTGGTTTCATAAATCAGGATGTAAAGTTCTACTGAGCTTTAAATGGTACATAAATTAACTTTTAGAAATGCCTGGTTTATTTTAAGCCACCTTTAAAAATACTGTAAAAAAATAACAGATTTTTTTTTATATTTCCAATGATTACTGATGATGAGGAGGAGGATGAAGTTTTACAAGTTTTTTTATATTTTTCTACCAAAATATTTAATTCAGATTTCCCATTTTGAAAATACAGTCATGTACCATTATGAACGAGACTCTCTTATAGTTACTACATGACAGTAATTATTCTCTCTCATATTTTACATAATTTTAGATACATTTTAAATTTAGATTTATTATTTTTACTTTTAATGTTGAGTAAAAACATCACAGCGTTCTTTGAATCCTAGTCAGAATGATCAATTAAAGTAAGTAAAACACTCTTTACATAAAAAACAGGTTTAAATGTTGAAAACATATCTGTGATATGATTTCAACATCTTAGATTAAATATTCAATATTTCAACAGGAAATGCAGGATAAATAGTTTGTATAAATAAATAAACTTGATTTGATTAACAGTTTAATGACTGAGATCTTGAAGTATTTTATTAAATATGCTATAGATCCATTTTCTTATTATTCTACTATAAAAGATGTATTACTTTAATACAAATATTAAAGCAAAATTTTGAGGAAAACTAATTTTTGTTTCTTTATTTTACGATAGTGTTGAACGCATTTATTGTATATTTTTCCATTTTTGATTAATATTATTATCACAGATTTTGTTCAAAGTTTATCATTTTAAATGCCAAATTATGTTTTTAAATTGCAATAGTATTGGACTTAAATTGAACATAATTTATTTATTATTAGGCAGGTCTAAAAACTAAAACAGTTGTATGTTGGTTTTGAGATTATTTAGCATGACATTGATGTAAAACGGTTTTTAAAAAACTTCAAATCTTCTCACTGCAGAAGCTATAATCAGATTTTTTAAAGTTAGTTGCTGCAGATTTAATTATTACACATCTACACAGCGTTTCCTGCAGTCATTCATCCAGCAGCCCGCCATGTTTTTACGTTAAAAAATGTTTAAAGTTGACAGGAAATTTGAAAATATCACTTGATAATTACGTGTTATTAGAAAATTAATGCTTGAAAATCGACTAATAGGTCTTAAAAATGCAAACATTAAAAAAAAAACTAAAATAAATAAGAAATAGTAAGCCTGGCGGGGGCACAAGTAAAACCTGGAGGCCCGCCAGGCTTACAATACACCGGGGGTAACCCTGCTAAAAATTCAGTTAATAATGTGACTCTTAAAGTGAGTAAAGTTAAAGATAAATCACAAAATCTGATTAATAAAAGAAAAAAATCAGTGAGACTGATCATAAAGTAAGATTTTATGTTTAATGAGGTAAAAAAAAAAATTTTTTGTCAGCATATTGTATGTATGTAGCCCTGTAAATACACTGCAAAAGCACAAACTCTTACCAGTCTTTGCTAAGTTTCGAGTGCAAATACTTCAGTTCACTTCAAATAGGGCAAAACTAAATTACAAGTATCTTTTCAGCAACACGTAGCAGCTTGTTTTAAGTCAATTTAATATTGATGAAAAAGTTCTAGTTCCACTGCAGATTATTTCACTTATAACACGGGAAAAATGTTTTGTCATAAATAAATGGAACTAGAACTTTTTCATCAATATTAATGAAAAATGTACTTAAAACTATCTCCTATATCTTTCTGTTACTTTTGTCCTACTTCAAACATGCTGACATATTTGCACTGAAAAACTCGACCAAAATCACTTGGCAGGATTTTGTTTTTGCAGTTTCTGTTTTGCCTTTGAACAAAATCCCAGAGATTATTTACCAAAGTTCACGCAGCAGCAGCAGCACCTAATCCAAGCAGGGGGTGATTGTTTACCTCCCTCCCTGATCAAATCCCTCCCACGCTGCCTTCATCCTCCTCCTCCTCATCAGTCAGCGCGGCCCGTGGCGTGCTCCGGTATTGTTCTGCGTTGGGGAAACCGTCGGCCTGATGGGGGTTTCCTCATCTGACCCGCCGACTGCAGGTTCAGTCAGAGGCCGCGGGTTCAAGGGGACGGAGACGAGCAATTTTTCTCATTTTGTCTCCCTTTTCAGAAGAGCTTTTCTTAGTCGTCTGTTGAGGAAGGCAGCAGAGAAGGTGATCAGAAACGCAGGGGATAGGTCAACCCAAACGAGCCCCGCTGGAGGAGTTCGCTTCAGAAAAATCAGGAGGGATGAGAGTTTGGATTGAACGATGCGAGTGAAGACGGCTGCACTGCAAAAACACAAAATCCTACCAAGTATTTTGGAGCTAGTTTTCAGAGCAAATATGTTAGTTCACTTAAAATAGGACAAAATTAATTTACAAGTTACTTTTCAGCAAGACATAGGACCTTGTTTTAAGTAAATAATTAATTAGTATTGATTAAAAAAAGTTGCTAGTTTCACTTATACCATGGGAACAATGCAATGTTATAATTGAAATACTCTGCCAATCAAACTAGTAAATTTTTATCTATACTAATAAAATTACTGACTTAAAACAAGCTCCTGTCTGTCTGAGAAGTTACTTGTTAATTAGATTTGGTGTCCTGAGATATTTGCACTGGATCAGGAGGGTTGAACTCATTTTCATTTTGGGTCATAACAGAAATCTGAATGCTCTTAAAGGGCCGATTGTCCCAGAACGAATCGATAAAACCCATTAAACTGCTAAAATGCTAATAAATAGCTGTCCTTCCAGGATTTTGTGATTGTTTTTGTGGCTTTTTGTAATCAAAATCACACATTTTGTGATGCTAATTTAGAAATATCTGTAAGGAATATTTATATTTGCGCTAATGTATGATGTTAAATGTGACTTTTTATTTCTCGCTGTATCGATCACAGACTATAATTTAGAATCAAGAAAACCTGAAGCAGCAGTCAGCTGTTTTTGACCAATTTTGAGGTAAAATCAGTAAAAATTTGTTGATCTGTTGATTTTGTGTGAATTTTGAGGATTTGTTAATGTAATTTGGAGTCTAGAGGGCCACTTAAAAAGCTGCGGCGGGCCAGATACGGCCCCCGGGCCTCGAGTTTGACACATGTTCACTAGAAACTAGACAAAAATACTTGGTAAAATTTAGTTTTTTTGCAGTGTAGGACGATGAGTCATGAGCTTAAAAACTAAAAATAGGAAGAAAACTTTACGATTGCCATATTTGCATTTAATTTGGACTGAATTAAATGCTGGACTGACCAGAAGCTGAATGATTCTGATGTCAGAACAAGTTTTCAGCAACTTTCCAGCAAGACAGGAGCTGATTTTAAGTGAAATAATTCCTTAATATTGATGAATATTGGTAGATTATTTCACTTATAACATCAGAAAAATGCCTTGTTTAAGTAAAATAGTCCATCACTGGAACTAGTACTTTTTCATCAATATTAAGGGATTATTTCTTCAACACTAGATTCTGTGTATCACTGCAAAAACACAAGGTTGTAGTATTTTGGTCTACTTTTTAGTGCAAATATCTTAATGCAAATTAAATCAGACAGAACTAACTTATAAGTAACTTTTATGTAAGCTATAGGGGCTTTTTTTAAGTAAATAATTTAATATTCATGAAAAAGTCCAAGTTCCACTGGCAAATTATACATGTCCCCCAGATTATAAGTGAAATAATCTGCCAGTGGAATTGGTGCTTTTTCATTAAATAATCATTTACTTGCTATAAATTTACCTGCAAGTTAGTTCTATCTTATTTAATTTGTACTAAGATATTTGCACTAAAAAGTAAACCAAAATATTTGGTAAGATTTTGTGTTTTTGCAGTGGTTAATGTTCGGCTTGACCTCAGAATCATTCACCTTCACAATATTTGGTCAGCTGGAGTTCAGTCCAAATTAAAAGAAAACATGGCAATCATGTAAAGTTTTCTTCCTGTTTTTAGTTTTTAAACTCATGACTCATTGTCCTAAACTGCAAAAAAAAAACAATATCTTAAGTATTTTTGTCATGACTCTGATGTAAACATCTCAGGACATTTGAAATAAGACAAAAACTAACAAGTAACTTTCCAGCAAGACAGGAGCTGATTTTAAGTGAAATAATTCCTTAATATTGATGAATATTGGTAGATTATTTCACTTATAACATCAGAAAAATGCCTTGTTTAAGTAAAATAGTCCATCACTGGAACTAGTACTTTTTCATC
>CAEGAE010044359.1:0-14603 GCA_903067095.1 Girardinus metallicus
CAAAACGGGGCGCCTCATTCAGGTTGGCACTGGAGAGGGGAAGTCCTGCATTGTGGCCATGTTTGCTGCCTTTCGAGTTCAGACAGGAGATAAAGTTGACATTATGTCAAGTTCAACTGTTCTCGCAGAGAGAGACATGAGAGAATGGAAGGATTTTTATAAGGTTTTAAAGATCAGTGTGGACTGTAATATCAACAAGCAAGACAAAGACTCAAAAAAGTGCTATGAGAGCCAGATTGTATATGGTACTGTTGAAGAGTTTGCTGGAGACTGGCTGCGCCATCATTTTCATAGGAAGGACATATTTGGCCAGAGGACATTCCAGTGTGCAATTGTGGATGAGGTGGATTCCTTGATGCTGGACAAAGGCCATCATGTTGTCTACTTAAGCAGTGACATGCCTGCTCTTCAGCATCTCAACCCTCTTCTAGCATTAATATGGGCCACTGTTAACCAGTACAGCAAAGTAGGGTCAGGTCACACTGTTGGGCGAAAATATCCCTTTCACCAAGTTGTATTACAACAGATCAAGAAGGAAGGATTGGATGAGTTGACTGTTCTTCAAATGGCCGAGGACACAGGTGTACTGGCCAATGGCACAGTCATAGAAATACAGAGGAAACCAAGTCTTTTAGGTGAGATAACAGCAAATGTTGCAGCCGATAAGCTGGTCGAGTTCTTTAGGACAGTGGAGACCAGATTCCCATTATGCCAGTTTGCTTTGCACAGGATCAACACAGATGGATCCATGGAAGATCTAAATAGCAGTCCGCCAGGAGAAAGTGGTCAGAGAAGAGTGTCTCTCCTTTTGAATGGTGGCTTCTGTCAATACATGTATCCTGATACAGACAGTGTACTGAGAGCTGCAGAAGAGGAAGTAAGACGTTTTCTGCATTTCACACCATGTGAGCTGAACAAGTCTGAAGGAAGCTGCTACATCCCAGGTTTCCTTTCAGATCTGGTAGAATCTAAATTAAAGGTCTGGATTGAAAATGCATTCCATGCGCACATTATGAATGATGACCAGGAATACATTTTGGAAAAACATGGAATTATTCCTGTGGACTACAGCTGTACAGGGGTTGTGGAAAACTTCATGAAATGGAGTGATGGTCTACAGCAGTTTCTGGAGATGAAACATCAGTCAAAGTTAAGTGATATGTCCATCATCACCAACTACATGTCCAATGTTGGTTTGCTTCAGAAGTACAAAAGTCAGATTTATGGACTGTCTGGGACTCTTGGGCAACAAGCAGAGATTGAGACCATGAGGAGAATATATGAGGGTATCAACACTTGCCAGATCCCTTCATTCAAACGCAGGAAGCTGTTTGAGGTTCAAGGAGTTATCATGAAGGATGAAAAAATATGGATCGAGAAAATCTTTGACCTTGTTGCTGAAAATATCCAGCCTACACCATACAGGTCTTCAAGAGCTGTGCTGGTGATTTGTGAAACTATCAAACTAGCGAAAACTCTCTACCAAGCTTTTGGAGATAAGATCCTAAACAAAAATCTTTACATCAATAACAATATGGACAACAGTGCCATCATTGCCAAGAAACTAGGTGCCGGAGACGTTATCATAGCAACAAACCTGGCTGGTCGTGGAACAGATCTTCAGATTTCTGACTCCGTAAAGGAAGCCGGGGGTCTGTTCGTTGTACAAACTTTCCTGCCAAAAAATGCTCGTGTGGAGGCTCAGGCCTTTGGTCGAGCAGGGAGACAAGGAGCACCAGGGTCTGCTCAGCTGATTGCCTGTTCCACCCATATGCCAAAGCACCTACAGTTGCTAATTTTAACACAAAACCTTCTGTCCTTCATTGAAAATATTGTAGACATCTCTGCATCTTCTCCAAAGTTTTTTCTTATGGAGTTGAGGCAATATCAGAGCAGCAACACCAGGAAAGAAAGTCAAGAAATGTCCTTGTTGCTGTGTCATATTTTGGCCAAAAACTCCAGCTCAGATATGTCACTGGTTAAAGAGATCAGAGATTCTTCAGTGGCTGAACAACTGTCTAGCTATGTGGCGTCTGATCTACCAAACATAAAGAAGAAAGAAGAGCTCTTCAGTCAGTACCTGGAAACACTGGATCTGCTCTACAAGAGCAACAACAACAAACCGGCTGAATCAGATGTTTCCGCACTCAATGAGTTTTGGGGAATGTGGCTCCTTACAAAATTTTCTGAGGAAGGTTCTGCTGTTAGATTGAAAACCATTCTGAGTGCAGACCTGAGTACAGCCTTACAAAAACTAAGGCAGAGAGAATCTCCCTCATCCAACGTGCACTACTACACTGCCAAAGGTAGTGAGCTCGAAAAAATGGGAAGGCTTTCAGAGAGTATTGACATGTACACTAAAGTCATAAACCAGGACCCCTGCTGGGCAGCAGTTGCATATTACAATCGTGCTTTTGCCTCTTTAATCCAGAAAAACAGAAGTCAGGATCCAGAGTGTCTCCGTCAGGCTCTGGAAGATTTACAAAAAGCTTTCATGTCTGTGAAGCTCCACTGTGACCAGCTTGATGTCACTTATCATTACGCTGGTGAAAAAACCACAGACTCTGCCAGGAAATTAAATAACAGATTTGACAAACAAAAAGAGGCCAAACACACAGTTTTGGTGTCTCTCATGTCAAACATTTCTAAAGCAATAGAGGTAGTAAACAGGGCCAGGGAAGCAGGAAGATGTGTTCAAGTGGAGGGAAATCTAGTTTACTTTCTTGCCTCTCCAGAGTACATTGTGGCCTTGGCAGTCATCTCAATATTATCAAAGAGGGTTCATTCCACTGACCCTTTAAACACCTACCAACTCATCAGCCATCCCTACTTTGACACTTTCCTTGAACTAAGGAGCTTTGAAATTATGGGCCTAACTCAAATGTATGTCTTGGAGACTGTTTCATCAGGTGGTTTATTTTCAAAGTTAAGTTCTCTTTTTGGCTTCAAATAAAAGAGGTGCTGCAAAAAAAAAAAAAAATCAAGTCAACCACAGATTTTAGAAATTTGTTTTTTAAAAATTGCTAAAACTTGGGAAAATTTTATAGATGTTTGCCCAATCAATTCACATCTACAAAAACAAACAGGAAGACGAGCTAGTTAGATGTTTGTTAAAACAGAATCAAGAATATCTATGTTTTATGTGAGAAGTCAGACTCTCATCCATTTATTTTATGCTCCAATTAGATAAATTAGAAAGACGGAGACCCTCTGTGTACAGAGGGCTTCGTGAAACATTTTGAATCTGTAGTTTAAACACCAAAAAACAAAGTCAACTACTTGAGCCACTGACTACTGATGTCATGATAGGATAAGTTTTTTTAACCTGTGAAATGTCAAGTCATTTAATATTTATCATTTAATGTTTAGTAGAATCTGATTTTTTTTTACTTGTTTGAAAATAAATAATTTGAAAAGGGACAGTGCAATTTAATGAAACACAACATTTCTCGAGTTTAAAAAGCCAATTAGCTGAAGGGCATTTTTTTATTTATCATGTCTTCTTGGCTGAGATGTTAAAAAGAAACAATAAAATATAAGCATATAGGTAATACACATTTGTGTTGTAAAATAAATATTGTAATGCATATTTGAAAACATTGGGTGTAGTGTGTATTTTTAAAAATCTGCTCTTGATTTTTATGTGAAATTGAAGTTTTTGGCTAATTGTAAAATAAACTTGTTTTTTAAAAACCTGCATGGAGCATATGTTGTATAACTAACAAACACAAATGACACCTGTAAGTTTCTTTATTTTAAATGCTTTATGTTTTTCACATAGAGAACTAGTTTTGAGTTCATGTTAACAGACTGATTTCTGCACATATTTGCTTTATTTGAAAGACTGAGGATTACTCATTTCACAACTAAACATGCTCAAGTATTAGAGACTAGAACATTTCTCAGAACTAAATCCAAACTAATGGATCAAACTCTCTTGGACACATAGCTTGAAAAGTAAACAAACGTACCAAAATATACTACGTTCAAGTGTACTACAAGTAAGCTTATTTTATACTATAAATGAGACAATGTAGTTGAAGTTTACTTTTTTATTAACTATTGAAGTATACTTGGCTTATACTGAAAAGTATAAAGACAAATCTAAGACGAAGTACAAAAATACTAAGACTTGCATGTTAATACTGGGCTACTTATTACTTATTTCTTCCAAGAATATTTTGGGTCAACAATGACTTATGCTTGCATTAAATATGTGGGTTGTGAATATGTTTTTCACAACCAACGTTTGCTGTGATGCATTATCCATTATAAACTTAAATGTTCAAGCTCACATGTGCTGAATTGCATTATCTCTATGTACCTTAACAACAAACACAGGAATGGGGAAACATTTGAAGGTCAAGTATGGCAATGATGTAATGTACATGGAATTATCCGTTTCACAAAGAACACATTTTGCTTTAATCATGTCAGGCCAAATAGCATCAACAGTTTCAGTTTTTTAACCCCGTATATAGAAGTTCTCTGTACATTGATTTGTGAATCTTTACACTTAGGCCTGTCTGATTTAGCATGAACCTCAACTAAAACGCAAAGTAATTTTCTGCATAAATCTTAAGAAATGTATGTTTTTATCTTTTCAAAAATAGAATAAGGAATGTCTGTAAACAGAAATATTTTCCCATACTTCTTTTTCTTTGTTCCACACATATACAGGCCTGCAGATTTATAAAAGCAGATTTTATACAGACTTTGATAGACTACAGGAATTCAGCCCAGAATGGACACATATAAGCATCCAACAAATCAGTCCAAAGATGGAGCTAAAATGCATGTTCAATATTTAATTTAATATTAATGCGAAGTAATATAGTGATTCATTTTCAATTATTTTATAATCTTAATTGATATCTGGTCATCACTATGAAGGCAACAACAACAGACAACAATAAAGTTTTATTAATTCATGTTAAATGACTGCAATGTGAAGGATTAAATTACATTTAGTTAAGATGTTCCCAGAAATCTTGTGGGGGCAATTTAAATATTGTCCCATACTAATTTGAACTATGGGGCATATTTCACAGGGGTTCCCTCATTTTTTTTATTCATTAGTGGAAATCAAATTCTTAGGTAAAGTCGAAGGTTCCCAGTTATTATTATGTTAGTTCCTCACCAGTCTTTAACCTCAATACACATCACTAAGAACAAAACAGGATGTACTGCTTTAAATGCACTATAGAAATCAACTAATATAATCCTCACCGTGCTGTCTGCTGTATCCAAATGAATAGTGCATTTACTGAAGCAGGTATTTGATGGCCTCTTCAATTTCATGTAAATATACAAAGATTTTTATTCCCTTCATGTCAAGAAAGCCTTTTCTGTTTGATTACCAAATTATTTCTTTACGTATGGAATTGGCACTGTTTCTATAGACTGAGCTGAATGGATGATTCTACCATTCTTTCTTGGTTATCACTGGTTTATTTACATTTATTCATGTACTCAACTGTCTTCATGTGTGCTAAAACTAATATAATACCTGCAAAGTAATAATGTTTATGTTCTGGAGCAGGCCAACGGTAGTCCCACATGTGACCACTTGAGGGCAGTAAAAAAATGTTATGCGTAAACAAAGTTGCATCCAAATCCCGTTCTGTGTGTTTAGAGAAAATGAATATTATTTTGACTTGAAAGAGCCGCTTTAAGGGCACCATATTATCTTGCGAGCAGAAAAACTAGAGAATTTTCAGAAAGTATCATTCCTTGATGTGGCTGTCCTTGGTTCGACGCTTGGTCTGGTCCATTTGCAGTATGTCGTTCCCTTCTCTTTTGTTCAATATATTTAAAAGAAAAGTCACGATAGTGCAGTAGAAATTAGGAAAAAGTTACTCAGAGGATTTTTGTATTTGGAACTATACCTTAAGTTGCTTCAGTTTTATTACATTATTCCTGAAAACAGGTGAATACAGTGAATGAAGGATTTTTGCAAAAGAGAAATCTAAAGCAACCATCTTCTGTATATTCTACTTCATCTACATAAAATATGTCTGATGAACATAAAAAAATATTTTCCAATTTTTAAAACGTTTGAATTTCTGATTGATAACATTTTAGTGAACAACATTTTTAATTTATACAAAACATTTATTTTCAAAATACATTAAATGAAAAGAGAAACAGTGTTATTTTCATCAGAGATGTGCTTATATCTTTAAGAACAGAGATGAAGAGTTCAAATAAAATAACATCAAAGTGTGTTTATTTTACATAAGACATCTATACTTTCAATTCTTAGAAAACATTTTTAATGAAACGCATATACATACGTGTCTATATTGTTCTTCTCCTGTAAAGTCTTTATGGGTAAATTGGTTCTACAAAAATAAAGTAGTATTATTATTATCTTTTATTATCTTTTTTTCTTTTTCTTATTTTTTTTTACTGTTTTATTGTTATTTCACACAAACTCTATAAATGAAAACATCTTTGAAATAAATCCTCCCAGGGAGAACAGTGGATCTAAGTCATAGATATGAGTCAGGCCAATTTGATAAAGACTCTCGAGTTCATTGACTATATCAAAGGAGGGCTGGCTGATGAGTTGGTAAATCTTTAAAGGGTCTCTGGAACGCCAGGCTGCTTTCAACAAGACTGCTGATGAAGGAAGAAAATCGTTTAGAGAAACAAGGAAGCAGACTAGCTTCTCCTCTACTTTAACATGACCACCTCTCTTCATTGCTCGGTCAACCTTCTGTAGTGCTTCATTAATGTTTGCTTTAAAAGAAACTAGAACTCGGACTCTGGCCATTGCCTGCTTGTCAAATCTGTCGTCTTTTTTTTCAGAGTATGGGGTTTGTTGGGTGATGTAACTATGTGTGACTTGAAGTTGTTCACAGTAAAGCTCAACAGACTGAAGTGCATTTTGTAAATCTGCCAAAGCTTGACTGAGACAGCTAGGTTTCTGATTCCTGTTCTGCTGGGTTAAAGATGCAAAAGCCCGATTGTAATATGCAACAGCTGCCCAACAGCGGTCTTGTTTTATAGCTCTAGTGTACATCTGGATACACTCTGAAAGCTTTCCCATCTTTTGTAGGTCCTTGCCATGGAGAGTGTAATGGTGCACGTTTGATGAGGGGCTCTGATTTTGCCTCAGTCTTTCTAAGGCGTTGTCCAGATCTCCTTTAAGAAACTCTGTCAACGTTTCAATAGAGTCTTTTTCACTGACTTTTGTGAGAAGCCAGATTCCCCAAAACTCATTAAGTGCAGATAGATCTGTTGCTAAAGGGATGTTGTTAGCATATTTGTACAGCAGATTTAGTTTTTCTAGATACACACTGAAGAGCCTTTCCTCTTTTTTTATCTTTGGGATGTGGGAATTCGTGTAGGCACATAATTCTTCAGCAGCCAATTTATCTCTGACGGTTTTAGCCATCATCATATCTAAATGACTGTTTTCAGATAAATTAGGTGGGAAGTGTCCGAAGTAGATAATTAGCTGACCAGACCCTGGAGATCCTTGTCTCCCTGCCCACCCAAAGGCCTGGGCCTCCACACGAGCATTTTTTGGCAGAAAAATTTGCAAAACGAACAAACCTCCAGCCTTCTTTACTGATTCAGAAATCTTGAGGTCTGTTCCGCGACCAGCCAGGTTTGTAGCTATGATAACATCACCTGCTTGAAGCGTCTCGGATATTGCAGTATTGTCCATGTTGTTGTTGATGTAAAGCATTTTCTTTGGTACTTTTCTTTCAAAAGCTCTATGGATCATTTTTGCTTGTTTGATGGTCTCGCAGATGACCAGGACAGCTCTTCCACCTCTATAGGTGGTGGGATTGGTTTGTTCAGTAACAAGGTCACAAATTTTCTCCCTCCATTCTTTTTCATCCTTCATGATAACTCCTTGAACCTCAAACAGCTTCCTGCGTTTGAATGAAGGGATTTGGCAGACGGTGATACCCTCACATATTCTCTTCATGGTCTCAATCTCTGCTTCTTGCCCAAGAGTCCCAGACAGTCCATAAATCTGACTTTTGTACTTTTGAAGCAAACCAATATTGGACATGTAGTTGGTGATGATGGTCATGTCACTCAACTTCGACTGATGTTTCATCTCCAGAAACTGCTGTAGACCATCACTCCATGTCATAAAGTTTTGTACAACCCCTGTACAGGTGTAGTCTACAGGAATAATTCCATGACTTTCTAAAACATATTCTTGATCTCTTTCCATGCTTTGTGCACAAAATGCATTTTCTATCCAGACTTTTAGTTTACATTCTACCAGATCTGAAAGGAAACCTGGGATGTAGCAGCTTCCTTCAGACTTGTTCAGCTCACATGGTGTGAAATGCAGAAAACGTTTCACATCTTCTTCTACAGCTTTCAATACACTGTCTGTATCAGGATACATGTATTGACAGAAACCACCATTCAAAAGCAGAGACACTCGTCTCTGACCATTTTCTCTTGATGACCTGTTCAGTTCTTCTACGGATCCGTCTGTGTTGATTTTGTACAGAGTAAATTGGCATAATGGGAATATCATCTCCACTGTCCTAAAGAACTCAACCAGTTTATCGGCTGCAACATTTGAAATTTTCTCATTTAAAAGACTTGGTTTCCTCTGTATTTCTGTGACTGTGCCTTTGGCCAGTACACCTGTGTCCTCGGCCATTTGAAGAACAGTCAACTCATCCAATTCTTCCTGCTTGATCTGTTCTAATACAACTTGGTAAAACGGGTATTTTCGCCCAACAGTGTGACCTGACCCTAATTTGCTGTACTGGTTAGCGGTGGCCCATATTAATGCCAGAAGAGGGTTGAGATGCTGAAGAGCAGGCATGTCACTGCTTAAGTAGAGAACATGATGACCTTTATCCAGCATCAAGGAATCCACCTCATCCACAATTGCACACTGGAATGTCCTCTGGCCAAATATGTCCTTCCTAAGAACATGGTGTTTCAGCCAGTCCCCAGCAAACTCTTCAACAGTACCATATACAATTTGGCTCTCATAGCACTTTTTTGAGTCTTCGTCTTGCTTGTTGATGTTATAGTCCACGCTGATCTTTAAAACATCATAAAAATCCCTCCAGGCGTTCATGTCTCTCTCAGCTAGAACAGATGAACTCGACATGATGTCGACTTTTTCTCCTCTCAGAGCTCGAAAGGCAGCAAACATGGCCACAATGCAGGACTTCCCCTCTCCAGTGCCAACCTGAATGAGGCGCCCCGTTTTGGAAAGAGCCATGAGACACCAGCTCACCATCTGGGTCAGCCGTGGTCTGAAGTGAGTTTTTTCTGCTGCCTGACAAAGAATTAGCAATTTTTTTTTCAGACCAGTCAGCTGTGATCCTGAACTGGCTGACTTAAGTGCTTTGTCAACTGATGACACAATATCTCTGACCTCATCCAACAGCTCATTATTAACTTGGTTAAAGTCTCCACCTCGGATTTCTTCTATAATCTCATCCAATGTTTTGTCTTCATTATTTGCCAAACGTTTTTTTAGTGTTTCATCAGTCACTGTTGCATCTCTGACCAACTTCAGAAGGGTGATTCCTTTTTCAGCTGTCCATGTGGGTTTGATGTAATTAACTTGAATGCATTGCAACATTTGAATCAACCATGTTAGAAGGTGTGATCTGTCATTTCTACACACCGACTCAAATCGCTGTAGAAGGGCATCAAACAGTTCACTGACATCTTCAGGTCTCCACTTAATACTCCTGACCAGTCCTTGCAGTAAATCAAGTAGAGTTTCTTCACTGTCATTTGGAGAAAATAAGTGAGCAATAGAAGTTTCAAATTGCCCACACCGTTCCACATCTCCGGAATTTTGTTTTATTTTGTCCATATTGTAGAAAAAAAAATCTGATCTGGTTAAAACAGAAGCAGGAAAAAAGGTGTTTGGAAACCAGTTAAGACACAATAACTTGCAAAAATGTACTATAATTGTGCAATATTTATCTAGAGACAAGAAAATACTGTTATATGCCAGACAGCTCAAACTTCACACACTACCAGATTTACAAGCACACAGGTTCCCACAGAGTTTTTGCTAAAACGCTGTGCTACTAAATTCAGAAGACATATGATACTTACTTGTGAATGAGATGAGAAAGACTTTTCCTCACTGTACCTTGGTAACAAATGGCCACATCACCACCACATGTATTTATAGTTTTTTTACTTTCACTTTTTGACTTTACCTGAGCACCTCCCCAAGGGTGTTTCCAGCTTTTGACTTTGCTTTAAACCACGTGTCTTACCCTAAATGCAGGTGCAACTCTGTGTTGGAATGAACAGATTAAATAGACTTGAGTGGCTGCAAAGATTAAAATTGTTTAAAGTTAAGCTGCAAAAAAAGCAGCTTAACAGGTCGGTTGTTTGGCTGACCTGTTGCCAAACAAAAAATCTCATCAAGAGCGTCATGTGAGACATGATTTATCCAAGGCTATTCTTTTCTCTGTCAATGGTGATCAACACAGTCACGAAGAAAAACAACAAAAAAATTTGGAAAACATTTAGCTTTTTCATTATGTCAGTCAGTTCATTCGTTGGTTCGTTCACGTTAATAAAGACGTGGTTCCACAGAAGATAGAAGTTAGTATTTTTTCCACAGTGGAACTTTTTGGGAACACGGCAAGTGGATAAGTACTCAGTAGGTGTGAAAGCTCCCATACGCAGAACATACAGCTGCAGGATTTGTTCTACATATGGATGTGTAGACAGCAAAAAAATTTGGCAGACCACCATACTGTGAGCTCTACTTAACCTTTTCAGTTTAACACAAATTCTCATATGGAAGATATGAGTTATATGAGCACTTGGTTCATTGGAGATGGCGATGCACATTGCATTTAATGCAGATACTAATACTAATTAGTGTACTATGTTTGGTATGGTCCGTTCCATCTGAGGTTAAGGAGAATTATGACAGTATGCTAAATTTACAGCACTGTGTACTGTCCTGGCATGACAACTACAGCAGATTCAAACAGTGATATATTTTAGTCCTAAAATAATCAGGGTTAGAATTAAACCCTTCTCACTGAGTGAGTCATATTAACATCGAAGGTCTCTCTTGACCTTCAAATGAACTTCCTGTGTTGGTTTTTTGTGGTGTTGTTCTGACAATAGAAACCCTGATGTTCTGTCTGATTGGCACACCTCACTGCCATGTCTTGGCAAGCCAGTTTTTTTTTGTTTGTTTTTTTTTCAGAAATAAACTTCATAACTTGGTGATAACTAAGTGATGCATGTTTTTTTATTTGCATGGACAATTCTCCAGACAGACTCTCTTCCCCATTAACAAAGCCAGCCACGTCATCTATCCCTTGTAAGTCCCACTTTGCTGTTTGCTGTCTGGTCCTTCTTTGTTAGTCAAATCTAATGGCTGAGTTGCTGTCATGGTAGGTAGGCCTTCTACAGTTGAGCTCAAAAGACTTTTTCTGAACTCTTCCAGATCCCGATTAACCCATCTGGACATTTGTTTTGCTAGACAACAGTCCAGATTCCAGCGTTTTCTAATACAGGACACATTCATTAGTTTACTTTAGTACATTTTAGTTAAATGTTCCACTTTTTACTGATGATAATTGACCTGATATTCATCCAAATAACAGCAAGTCATTGTCATATCTCGGCATCACTCAACGTAGTTTATTGTTCACCTCTTTTAACCCTTAAGATTACTTTCAGTTTTGGTTGGTAAACTGGTTCCCCGGAGCAGCCAGAATATTCCTCATTCAAGCTGTTTGGTAAACATCTCTCACCACGTCCAGTGAAACCTGTAATGCAAATAAGTCAGCTATGGTCTGTTGTGGCATGGTTTTTCTTTCATTTTCTTTACATTCACACAATGTCTAAGAAGTGGTATGTCCATGTGTATAGGTATGCAGCGTAATGACCACCAAACAAGCAAATGTGAAAGTTATGCTGACATGTTTGTAATAAAGTATGTGAGAATCCCTCCAGAATCCTGTTTGCGCTTATTTTACTGTGAAATGAATAAATAATGTGCATCAAATTTGCTCTGAGCTTTCGAACAACTTCTGAGGAGCTTTGAATAATCAAGTAATGTTTTACTTCTCATTCCTTAGAGCTGTGTGTTTCAGATGGTTTTTCTGCAGGAAGATTAGGATTCATTGTTTCTATGACAGAAATGGGGAGTACACTACCACAGAGGCACTTTCGTTGGGTTTAACTGGAGAGATAAAGATGAAGGTGGTTCAGTTTTCATCCAGAGGTATTTCTGCCACCTCCAGGACAAAAGAAAAATATACTGTAATAGTTATAGTTGCATTGTAGATCACAGGTCCCCAAATGCTACAAAACGTGTGAAGAAACATTTTAGTATGTTTTTTTTTTCTCACTTTTATTTACTATTCAATAATTATTGCATCCATTTAGTGTAAGATACCTTCTGATTTTAGGTAGCCATGAGTCCTTGGGTTTTTTTTGCAGCAGTGTCATCCACAGCAGGTTATAATTTCGCACACATGCTAACTCGCTGTCGACATGAAAAGAATTTCATTTGCAAGGACATGGTACAGTGAGTGAAGGTCAAAGAGGACGCCTTGAAGGTTCATTAGACAGAACAATCACAACCTGCCTGGGATTAACAGAAGCAGAACTTGAGGCTTTGCAATTACATCTAATGCCAATTTAAAGTATTTGTTTGACCTAAAAGTCATGTCTTTGGACTGTCAAAAGAAGCCAGAGTACCCAGAGACAACTCACCCATGCACAGGTAGAACATACAAAGACCTCAGGCCGGAATTTGAACCCAGAACCTTCTTGCTGCAAGTCCACAGTGCTACCAACTAAAACCATATGCAGCCCAGTTCCTACAAATTGTGGGATGAAGACCCAACTTGGTCTTGGTCAACTTGGTCAGACTGTTCATTTATCATTTGACTGACCCTGTAAGAATGATGACCCCCAATTATGTATGTTTTAAATGCATTTCATCAATCTCTTCCTACTACTGAAAACAAATCTTGGGTTATTATTTTCCATATTGAGTAGGATGTAACCAGGTCATAAAATGACTTTATGCTTCTCACTGACATCATGAGGGGCCCTGACACTTATCATGTTAACAGACTTGTCTAAAGGTTATTTTGTAATAGAGACTTCACTTTTTGATCTTTTGTTTGATGAAATATGAAAATCTGCTTTTTGACTGGGTTGAATATGGTGCTTATCTTCAGATACATCCTTCGTTTCACTGTCATGATCAAAGATGCCTCGAGGGCTGTCACTTGTTTACTTTTACTGTTAACTTTAATAGGCTCTGACTGTATAGCATCATAGCTGTGGAAACCAATGTCAGAAGAACTAAGAATCTCAATGAGTTTTGCTCCTCTTCCATTGAGTGTCTACTCAATGTGGAGTGGCAGCAGTGGCAGAGTCTGTGAATACATGAACAATAATGATCATCAAACCAGAGATCAGGATTTACGTAGGCTTTCATTAGTTGGATTTTCAAAATTAATATGTTGAACCACAATTCATAACCAGTGACTGTAAAAAAAAATACTAAAAATGAGCCAATGAAAATCAATTACTTTTATGATTTTCAAGTTATTTCAGTCACCATTGTGGGCTTTAACAGAGGGGGTACCAATAATTTTGTCCGTGTGTGTACACCTTGACACACCACTTCTGAGAAATTGCATGAATGTAAAATAAACGAAAGAAAAACCATGCCACATTCAGTGATAAATGTTTGGGAGTTTTACCTGCAGAACAATCAAGAACACAGGGAAAATATTTGCCAAACAGATTAGATCGGGGAGTTTCCCTCTCTGACTGGCGAACCAGTTTTAAACTAAAGAAAGAAAGAATACCTCAAGGTTAATGGAGGAAAGTAATCAGCTTTGTTTGTTCATGAAATAATTTTAACTCTGTGGGTATTAGACATGTCTACCATATTTTGACTTCTACACTGACGGTAAGTCACTGAATTTACAGCAAACAAATTAAAAGGCAGGAAACTCCCTTGTGGCAATGCGTAGGTGGAGTCTACAAGAGTGAAACAGAGACAAATGGGATAAATAGGACAGGTAGTCACCATTTGAAATTATCTGAAGATGTGAGCTGTTCGGTTTCTTGGTGAGTATATTACTCTTACAATGAATTTTTTAATGTAGCACTCACAGAAGCACCTACAGAAGTATGCCCATGCATATCTCAACAGGTAGAAAAATGAAGTGCTTCTTTTTGTGTCATTACATCTATAGCTCATTACTGCATGCTATTATATACTAACATGTGAAATGTATACCACAACAACAAACTCCAAACTGTTTGCCCTCTTCTGTTTCAACCAGATTTCAGCAAAATGGATCAGTTGAAACCAGACACCAATGACAATGAAATTATTCTCAAGCTGCGACAAGGACTGGTCAGAAACATTAATTGGAGAACTGAAGATGTCAGTGAACTGTTCGATGCACTTGTACAGCGATTTGAGTTGGTGAATAGAACCGACAGGTCTCATCACCTCTCATGGTTGATTCAAATGTTGCACTGGATTCAAGTTAATTGCATCACACCCACCTGGAGATCTAAATCAGGAAGAAGCCTTCTGGAGTTGGTCAGAGACATGGCAGTGACCAATGAAG